>MU756775.1:25012-38690 GCA_026770625.1 Nicotiana glauca
AAAATAAATTATACTTGAAAAAATGACATCCGATGACAACACATAAGAGGAATTGGCAAGTTTTTAGCCTTATATTAGGTTTTGGCAAAGACAACCCCAATTAATTGGCATTATATAGCCGAATCCTAAAAATTCTATTTTATTATTTATTCTCCTCACTGTTTGCTGCCCCACACCTTTATTGTTCGCTGGTCCCGCTCCTCCTTCTTGTTCGCTGCCTCCTCCTATCCCTCCCTCCCTTCCCTTGTTCGTTGCTTTCCCCCTCCTTTTGTTCGTTGCTCCCCTACCCTCTCTTTCTTGATTCGTTGTGCTTTATGGGATTGGATTCCAAATGAGATTAAAATGGTGGATTGGTTCTACGATTGGTTTACTCAATATTACCCATCAAATACAGAAGTGTGAAGCTATAATATAGAACGACAACTTAATATGTGCACATAATTCCTCGATGCCGTAACACACACACACACACACACACATATATATATATATATATATATATATATATATATATACACACACATACATATACATATATATATATATATATATATATATATATATATATATACACACACACACACATATATATATATATATATACCATATATATGTACATATACATATGTATGTATATATATATGTGTGTGTGTGTGTGTGTGTGTGTGTGTATTCATAAGAAATTGGATATTATACATTTATGTGTGTATATGTGTGTATTCATAAGAAATTGTATATTATACATTTTTATATACAGGAAAGAAAGCAAATTTTAATATATACAAAGAAAGATAATAAATTTGTGGTGTACATTTTGCTATACACATTTTATTATATATTATACACTTGTGATATACAAATAATATAATTAGGTTTGTGTTATGCACTTGGATATAAAGATAATAATAAATTATATGCAACTACCGAAGGAATTTTTTTTTGATACAGGCAAAGAAGAAAAAATAAAGTTGCGATGTATATGTTGGTATACACGTTATTTAACAGTATGATATACAAAAAAAATATAATTATTTTTGTGTTATACACTTGAATATACACTATGATATAGAAATAATATTTATAATCTTTTATATTTTTAATGCTTGTGAGAAATAATTTAAAAACGTAGAAAAAAAATTATAGAGATTTGGGAGAAAATCTTGAAAGATTTTTGAATTCTAACAAAAAGGAAATGAAAGCCTATTTTTAGGGTGATGGTTGGATCATTAGAAGAGAGAGAATATCACTAAATGTTAAATTTAGGTTACGTGTTCCAAATACTAAAAAATAAGCCATTTTCTGCCAATTATTGAACTAAGTAGTTATGCAGTGCCAAAACTATACTCCCTTGTATATTAGTGTGGGTGCAGGTGGGCTCTATCTTTTGGGCTTAATGTACTATATCATGATCCACCAGTTAAAGCCCAATAGGAGACATGCGTATAGAGGTTAACCCCTATTTACACGACGTTCCTACCCTTATAAATGAGTTCCAATGCTCTGTTTCTTTCGTGGCGCTCTTAAACCCTAAAATCTTATTCTAATGGGAATTAGTTTAGACTTTTGCTGCTCTAAAGTTTCATTACGTCTTCAGTTCTTTAATTTAGGTTTTCTTCTTATGTCTTGGTAAATCTGTTAAAGCCGAATGATGATTTTTTGGATTAATTCTCACGACGGTCGTCTGAGGCACCTTTTGGTGCCGAAATTGATGTAAAGATCCAAATTTTCTGACGGGTTCTTCTTCTTACTAGTGAAAAATGTTTTATTCAAAGAGTTGCTGATTTAGTTTTTAAAGATATTCAATTGTTTTGGTGTGATGGAGCAAGCATAATGATGATGATGTTATAATTATCCGATTTATTTCATGAAAGGAATAACTAACCTCCTACTCATTCTGAATGCTTGCACTTATTTACTCTGACCCTTTTAACCTCTCTAATTTATAAAAAAAATCCCTTTTTGTTTTTTGGAATGGTGAAACATGAATGTCCATATTTTTTTGGCGTATTTACAAAAAACAGATCTGGATATGAAGGAAACATATTGTTTGGATTTGGTAAGAAATTTTGTGTCATCATTGTTGATAAATCTGATGTTTTGTATGCATTTTTCAATTGATGCTTCTCATACTGGGTGAATTATAAATAATACTCGGGTCTGAAGTTTGACTCTTTGGCAGCTTAAAAAGCGATGCCTTAGGGATGAATGCAGAACCCTACATCAATCACTATTCTTCCTTCTTTTCAAATCTTGCAGGTTTAATAATGTACCTGTCTGAATATCTAGAAAGAGAACACACTCTGATGTAAGCATTGGTGAATAACTATGGCGGATGCAATTAATTGGCAATTGATTTGTTGAACTCGATATCTTTAAAATTGTAATACATGTTATTTTTTTAAACTTATAATTGAAAAAAAAATAATTTATTTGTCCATTTAACAAATCAGTACCTTAAATCACTCAGTTTATACGCCCAACTTGTTGATCGGAATAGAAATAATTTTATGTGTCAAGGTTGGTTGGATGCCAAAGGACTGGCTGACTCCATTACTTTTCTTTGATATTAAAGTTCATTAGAAGGCAAATTGGGCATTGGAAGAAGCGGGCACCTTAATTTACTCTTCAAAGGCTCCATCTTCCATAGAGTCATACCAGGATTCATGTGCCAAGGAGGTGACTTCAATGCCGGTAACAGTACCGGCAGTGAGTCGATACACGGGTCGAAGAGTTTGCATAACGAGAACTTTGTGAGGAAGCACACGGGTCTAGGAGTGTTGTCCATGGTGAACGTCGGGCCGAACATGAATGGTTATCATTTCTTCATATGTGATGAGAAAACTGCGTGGCATGTGGTTATCATATCGAATATGCATTAATTTAATAAAGTTCTAAAAATGTTTAAATTGACTCGCATAATAATTAAGGATAAGTCGGTATTACCGGGCCTAAAAATAAGCCTAGAACCCATACTTAATTATTCAGTCCAATATTAAATATCATTAAGTATTTAATTTATTAATTTAATAAAATTTTAAAAATATTGAAATTGACACGCATAATAATTAAGGATAAGTTGGTGTTATCGGGTCTAAAAAATCAAATCTAGAATCCATACTTAATTATTCAGTCCAATATTAAATATAATTAAGTATTTAATTTATTAATCTAATAAAATTTTAAAAATATTAAAATTGATACGCATAATAATTAAAGATAAGTCGGTGCTACCGAACCTTAAAAATCAAGTTTGAAACTCATACTTAATTATTCAGTCCAATGTTAAACATAATTAAGTATTTAATTTATTAATCTAATAAAATTCTAAAAATGTTGAAATTGACACACATAATAATTAAGGATAAGTCGGTGTTACCGGGCTTCAAAAATCAAGCTTGGAACCCATACTTAATTATTCAGTCTAATATTAAACATAATTAAGTATTTAATTTATTAATCTAATAAAATTCTAAAAATATTGAAATTGATACGCATAATAATTAAGGATAAGTCGGTGTTATCGGGTCTCAAAAATCAAGCTTGGAACTCATACTTAATTATTTAGTCCAATTCAAGAATGTTTAATTTAATTTATTAAACTAACCAATTTCTTAAAATTATTGGAAATGACACACATAATAATTAAGGATAGCTTAATGCTACCAGACCTAAAAAATCGAGCCTGGAATTCATACGTACTAAATATAATTAATTATTTAATTTATTAAACTAACACACAAAATAAATTTTGTATAAATTATAGTAGACGACATGGCCTTTCATCCACCTGCGCATCCTGGACCTGCCGATGATCAGTTATTAGTGCTGCAGGGCGACCATAGGTCCTCCTTTGTATGGGAGGGACAACTATTGGAGCAGCCTCTCCGCCCCAGGAGGCCCGACGATTTGTGGGAGTTCATCGCGGAGCATCCTTTCCATGGCCGCATAGTCGAGCCCCTACAGGTTACGGGCTTCTATACGATTGTTCAACTTGGACGGATACATCTCGATTGGTGGCTTCTATACGATTGTTCAGCTTGGACGGATACAGCTCGATTGGTCTCTCATCACGGCGTTGGTAGAGCGGTGACGACCGGAGACGCATACTTTTCACTTGCCCACCGGAGAGGCCACCATCACGCTTGAGGATGTTCAGGTTTTATACGGGCTGCGCGTGGATGGACGGGCCATGGCACTGCCCCAGTACATTAGAGGGATGACGCGCGCCCAGTTTTTGGATATGATGGGGGAGTTTACTGTTTTTAGACCAGAGGGTGGCGCTGGGTGCAGTCGCATTCTTTTGTTAGCCATTAGAGATCAGATGGTGTTTTTGCACCCAGATATTCATGGCGAGACAGAGGATCTTTGGATTGAGCGGTACACACGGTTGGCGTTGCTCCTGCTCTTCGGGTGTGTCTTGTTCCCGGACACTTCAGGGAGTAGAGTGACTATGCGCTTTCTACATCATCTCCAGCAGCTGGATGAGTTACCGCAGTACAGCTGGGGTGCTGCTGTTCTGGCATACCTGTATAGGAGCATGTGCCCGGGCGAGCATGGGCCCAGCGGTGGATATATGTGGTTTTCTGCCCCTCCTACATGTGACAAATTTTTCGAATACTCTGTTCATTACTCCGAATTGTATATCGTGAAATGACTCATAGATTTTACATCAACTTTTTCTCTTAGGTTTGGGCCTGGTAGAGGATCATGCCGTTGCAGCCACATTTACCACCACTTCCGCCCGGTGAGGCTTATCCGTTTCTCCCTCTAGCTATCAGGTGGATTCTCCGGCGTGGGAACAACCGAGGGAGCGATGCTCATCATATTCTACCCCTTGTCAGGGATGTGTTAGATATGTTGGTGGATGGACATGTAAAAATGTACCTACACTTGCTTGTTTTTAATTGAGTTGTGTAGCGCGTACTCACTTTTATGTTATTATTTGGTAGTTCATTTGGGCGCCATACAACGTCGAGTTGGTTGCTCAGCTGCCCGCATGTTACTTAGTCGACCGTCTGCTTTGGAGCGCCTCTGTCCCGATCATCTTCTTTGATCACGTTGAGTATCATGCCACAAAGCGCGTGCTTCGACAGTTTCACCGTCCACAGCCTATACCGAGGGAGCCTGGATGGGAGGCTACACACTATCATCGGGACGACCTTGGCAACATGGACCAGCGGTATATGGGATGGCTACAGCAGTAGATAGTTTATTAGGAGGAGCGAGTTGAGAGTCTTCCGCCACCACCTACATTTACCCAGGAGGCCACTGTCTATCTGTATACTGAGTGGTACCGCCGTCACACCCGACTGATGATCGGGAACCCCATTCATATACTTGACGAGTGCTACAGACCATATGTTGGGAGGCTCGAGGCACTGGTATGCTTTTTTGGCTTATTAATATCTTATAATTTGGATATAACATTATTTAATTAATATTTTAAATGTTTCACAGGCTATTGGGTATCATCACATCTACCAATTGGCACAACAGATGCAGCAGCGTGCCGACATCCCTGAAGTGGTTGAGTATGGCCGGCATGTGGCACAGTTGGCTCGTCGGACACTGTTGCAGGCGAGAGATGCCGCGAGGTTGGACCACGAGGCTCAGTACGCGGCGCCAGAGGGCTACCATCGGGGTAGGCGTGTCTCCCGAGGCAGGGGTAGGGCACGAGGGAGGGGTGTCCCACGCGGTCGCAGGGGTCGTGGGGGACGGCGAGGAGGTGGTCCCCAGCAATGGGGCGGTGAGCCACCTGTTGACCCTCAAGCTGAGGGACAGGATGAGGACTTTGGAGTTGAGGCGCTTGGAGATGATCAACAGGGTTATATACCTCAGGCAGATAAGCCTTCCAGCAGCATGCCTTCTTACAGACTTCAGCTATCTCTGTCAGCATCGCAGGTCACCCCGTCAGGAGCATTGTCGATCACGGGTACATTCGACGGAGATGTAGAGCAGTACTTCACATGCCCATCTACCGCAGCTGAGGATCGGCCGGCCCGGGACGTGGATGGTGGGCGCAGGTTGAGTTATCCCTCATCCCCGACAGTTCATGCTGATCTACCACATGCGGCGGTATGTTTGTATTACTTTAATATTTCAATTTGTTTTCTTTCCTTAATGAGCCGCCATTAATTAATTTTTTACTTTCTTATGCAGTCTTCGTCCCAGCCCATCTTTGTGGACACTACATGCGGTGATGAGAACACCACGGATGCATATACCTAGGAGGTCGACGAGATCATGATGAGAAAATATTTTTTTGCATAAAAAAAATAATACATTTTGTAGGTTAAGATAATATTACATTTTCATAAAATTATACATTTTCACATGCTAAGATTACTTCTTGTTTTGTAGGTTGGTGACGGCCCGACGGCCTATTCTTCCGATCCTGCCAGTTGTAGTATCGATGCTGCTGCACATCCTCACATAAAGAGGTGGCTTGATGATGATGATCCAGATAGAGTGTCCAGGCGACAGGGGATGCGACTTAGGCTAGCAGCAGCACTGAAGCACACAGGCTGCGACACTCAATGATTTAATTATGTATTAACTTTGTGTAAACAATGTTTTATGTAAATAGTGGTAACAATTATCTTTTAATAATAATTTTATTTGAATTGCGTTTGAACAATAATTTTACTTAAACAGTACAAGTCAAACACAAACCTTACAAACCTAACACAAAAACAAACAGTAGAACTAATAAAAGCACTTAACAAAGGAAACATGAAGATACACTACAACATTCAACACGTAAATGCCATTGCTTAGTTACGACCGCCTACTATTCTCTGCTTCATCCTCTCGAGCTATTTTTTTTTATTTTTTTTCCTTTTCTTCCACCTCCTTGATCTTCGCCTTCAACTCTTCAATTTCTTGCATCGTTTGGCGCTCTCTGTCCCACTGCCCATTACACACATCTTGAGGATGATACAACTTGTCTTTGTAGTATTCCTGGTTACATGGTTCATCAACCCATACCTTAAAATTGCATATAGGTACGTCGAGTTGCTTATAAAACTTGTTCATACATGCCCAGTAGCGGCGTCCACCTTCTTCCCAACAATCGTACATCATGCTTTTGATTCTGCAGTCGCACTTTGGGCAACAAAGGGGTCGTTGAGACATTTCTTAAAGAGAAGTTTGGTTTTATGGAAAATCTCGATTATAGGTTGTTGTTAAGCGCAGAAAATAACTCGACTGCGCTCGTTATTTATAGGCAAGATTTCAGATTGATCGTAGTATAATGTTGCGATTTACATATTACATTTTAATGAAAAAACAGAGTTTTCACATGATTTTCAGCTCTTTCAGACAACTCAACAAATCGTAGTATAATACTGCTAATTACATATTAAAGTTCTCTGACACGAAACATGGTTTTCACATGGTTTTCAGCTTTTTCAGAACGACATGACAACTCAACAAAACGTAGTATAATACTGCAAATTACATATTAAATTTATCTGACACGAAACAGGGTTTTCACATGGTTTTTAGCTTTTTCAGAACGACATGACAACTCAACAAAACGTAGTATTATATTGAGATTTACATATAATTTTTTAAAATTTTTTTAGGCTGGAGTTCTTTAGCAACAATAATAAGTTGAATATCAGAACAATTCTATAAAGAAAATAATACGTTATGTATTTAATGACAACAACTCTACTATAACAACATTTTTATTGGAACAGAATTTGAACAACAATATTATTTGAAAATGAAAACACAAACACAAAAGCGGCAAATCTAAAGATACAAATAATACAACTAATACAAACATATGACAAGGGAAACATAAAAATACACTACTACGCTTATCACGTACAAGCCACTGTTAATCACGACCGCGTACTAAAATCTGCTCCAACCACTCGAGTTGTTATTCAAGCATTTTTTTTCTCTTCTTCTACCTCGTTGAGTTTGACCTTCAACGCCTCAATTTCATCGTTGGTTCGGTGCTCGCGTACCGCTTGGCTTGTACAGGTACAATGAAGGTCATAAATTCTTTCTTTGTAGTACTCCTGGTTACATGGTGCATCCATCCAAACCTCAAATCACATGTAGGCTTGCCGGGTAGCTCCTCAAGCTTGTTCGTACATGCCCAGTAGCGGCGTCCACCATCTGGCCACCATTTGTACAAACTGCATTTTTCTCCGCAGTTGCACCTTGGGACAAAAACGTTTTGTTCAGACATTTCTTATAGAGAAACTTTGGTTATTGTTAAGCGAAGAATATACATAGCATGTGACCGTTATTTATAGTCAAGATTTAACACAAAAGCGTAGTATTATACTGCGATTTACATATAAAATTATTCTGATAAAAAACTAGGTTTTTACCTGGTTTTCAGCTTTTTCAGAATGACATGACAACTCAAAAAAATGTAGTATAATACTGCGAATTACATATTAAATTTATCTAACACGAAACATGGTTTTCACATGGTTTTTAGCTTTTTCAGAACGACATGACAACTCAACAAAACGTAGTATAATACTGCGAATTACATATTCAATTTATCTAACACGAAACAAGGTTTTCACATGGTTTTTAGCTTTTTCAGAATGACATGACAACTCAACAAAACGTAGTATAATACTACAAATTACATATTAAATTTATCTGACACGAAATAGGGGTTTCACATGGTTTTCAGCTTTTTTAGAACGACATGACAACTCAACAAAGCGTAGTATTATACTGAGATTTACATATTTAATTTTTCTGCAAAAAAAAGCTTTTTCTTCATTCATTCAAGCTTTTTAACCACGCTTTACAACTTTTTAAGAACGACAAGACAATTGATAAAAGACATTATTGTACCACGCTTTACATATTTAATTTATTTTTTAACGAATTTTTTTATACCACATTCTTGGTTATCTTTACTAACACCCATACCTCAATATTTGAACAACCATATCAAAATATAACGTTAAAAAATAAAATATAACAAGATTGTGGAAATTTATTTTATTTCATATATATTGAAACAAACACAACTACAGACATGTATTACAAAAAATAATACCAAAATAAAAGACTAGGGGTATCCTTGATAGTTGGGTACATTGGACAAACTTGCACCAGGATTACCACCGCCACGCACACCACTTGAAGGACATTTACGACGGTCGTGTCCTGTTTGCGAGCATATGCCACATTTACGCGCATAAACGGACTCACCAACATCTATTTGGTTCCGTATACGCGTTATCTTTTGCACTTTCAGCTTGCGAAAATTGTCCTTGTTACATACCAACTTAAAAGGTTCCGGCGGCCAATAATGCTCATCACCTAATGGATGCAACTTCCCACTATACGTGTCTACGTATGCAGCAACACTGTATTGCCTATCAATATAGTTTATTGCCGCATATCCAACTTGTTGAAAGCACTTCAACGCATGTGCGCACGACATGTGGTAGATGGTCCATTTCCCATATGAACATAACCTTCTATTTTCATTCACCGTCTGTAGATTATTCTCACGGTGTCCGTTGACAGCGGTCTTAACTTCAAAAATACCCCGTTCATGATCGTACTGAAGAAATGAATGCCACTGTGCTCGCCTCCTGGACCTTTCAAATCTTCTCATGGGTATTGGCATAAATTCAACACCTCTGTCCATCAATGCCGATGCAGCTACATGCCTTTCAACAAACTTCTCCGCACTCTGTTTGAATGTCATGCGGACCATGGCAGTGACAGGCAGTCTACGGGCAGACTTCAATAGGCCGTTGAATAACTCCGACACATTTGTAGTGAGGGCTCCCCATCGTCTGCCGCCATCAACATGCAATGTCCACATGTGAAGCTCATATTGCATCAACCAAGTATAGGCTCGTGGATCTATCTGCCGGATCGCTTCCATGCACCTCGTGAATTTGCACTGTTGGTGCTCAGTTGCAGCCATCCACGTTAAGTCATGCAAGGCCTTGTCAGGAAATTTCTTCTGGAAATTGGCCTTCAGGCAAGTGACGTACAAAACTTAAAATACCACCATACCGATTAGATATTAGACAAATACTTGAACGCTGCTTGACAATGTGCTGCTTCAAGTGGTTCAAAAACTGCGTCCACGTCTCTTCACTTTCGTTGGCACAAATGGCAAAAGCTAGGGGAAATATTTGTCCGTTGGCATCTACTGCAACTGCAATCAAAAGCTTAATATCATACTTTCCATAGACATGAGTACCGTCTATGGAAGTTACAGGACGACAATGCACAAAACCATCAATTGCTGGTTTAAATGACCAAAACACATAGTTGAAAATATATTCTGGTCTATCCGGACTCCGCTCATGCCTCCATTCAACAACAGTCCCAGGGTTAAATTGTTGCAGTGCGGCCATGTACCTGGGCATATTAGAAAAAGACTTATCCCAGTTGCCATAAATAAGTTCAAAGGCACGTTTGCGATCGAGATATGCCTTTCTTTTGGTTATAGTACAACCATACTCCTAGTGGACGCCTGTAATACACTCTTTAATCTTGAACCTAATGGACACTTCCAAAAATGGAAACAAGAGAAGGGAAATCAAGTCCACATCCAAGTTGAAGTGATTCTTATTGAATGTGTCCATTTCATATCTGTGCTCGCTAATAAATTTACCCACTTTCCATAAACCTGATTTTTTCTTGGTGGCACGCAGCATCCAGTGACAACCCATAAACCACCTATGGCATACAACCTTGTATTTCTCCGTAGTTGACTCACTTACCGTCATCTCACGACACTCTCTTATACTGTAGATTTTTACAGCCCTAATTAGGCAAGCTTTATCGGGAAAATACATGCCCTTTGTCAGAACACCTGTCTAGACTCATCCCACATTGCTAACCTTAATTCATCATCATCCCTTGTGAGGGCATCCACGTTAGGCATGCTTGTCAAATTATCAAGGTAGGGAATATTTCGCTCATGGAATGGCACGTGGGATTCGTACACTCTTGGTCTAGCGGGAGGTAGAGGAACATGCTCTCTCGTCAGCTCGGGTTCAACATTCACTTATTCCTCCTCCTCATCATCACCCTCATTATGGAAGGGTGTGTTATCCTCAGACTCATCCGCATTGTTGTCATAATCACTATCATCCTCTTGACTTTGCGCATCTGCAAAATCACGAGTAAATACGTCGTCTATGGGCAACTGTGTGAGGTCAGGAGCATCAAGAAGCTCATTTTCAATGCCCAAAAAGAACAAAATGATTACCCAAAACTCAGGAAAAATACTTTAGATATAACTATATCACTTTACTTACAAATCGTATTGTCTTGACATTTCATGATGGATATTTTCATGTTGGTGATGACTCCCGGATGAATCACCGTGGTCCAATACTCCAGACCTACGCATATTCCAACTAGGGGCGGGGTCATAACTTGTAAAATTCATATCCGGACGGTACCCCCTATAAAAAATATGAGTGTTAATACAAATCCAATTAAAACATAAAAAAACATCGATAAAGCGTAGTAAAATTGAAGTTTACCAGTCGTATTGTTGATTATATAAAGTGGAAAAATTATTTTGTGGCTGCTCATTCGCCGATGGTGACAAGTTTAATCAAGGCAAGCTCTTTCATCAACAATCTGTCCGGCAAAAACTGCTCCAGAATAACCACCCGATGACTGGGGGTTATTCCTGCTATGCACACCCTCATTACTGGGAACGTCTTCCACCTTGACGTACATTTCTAATAATTTTATTACAATAAATTCCCTGTATTCATCCGGAATCCGCAAAAAATCTCTATGAGTTTCATCATCATCGATGTTAAACTCAGAATAATAAGCAAACCCCTGCGGAGTCACTGAATACGGAAATCTACCGGTTACTTTAAGGTTAACTGACCGCCTCTGCTCACTCATTTTTTTACGTAACAACGATACCAATGTATCGTACTCCATAGTAAGCGGCAATTTAACATGACGCTGTGGAGGTGAGCTATACCTCGTAGAGTTATTTTCCACCATAACCTCACCCTCTCAATACAGTGAAACCCTTATTTTTGGCACTTCAGACATTGTAAAAAAAATGATTGATAAGGAGAAGAGAGAATAATGAACGTATGTTTGAAGTTAAGTATTGAATGAATTTTCATAAAATTGAAACGCCTATAAATAAGGCAAGTCCGAGTTTGGGGTGTAGAATTTTTTAAAGAAATTCGCAGTATTATACTGTGTTTTATGTATTTAAATTATTGTTATGTCAGTTAATTATTGTTGGTGCGGCCAAAAATCAGTAAAATCAGTATAATTTGCAGTATTATACTGCGAATTACCCTAATTCACAGTATAATACTGCGAAATACTTTTTGAGAAAAGAGCTGAGCCCATTCTAAGTAATTAGCAGTATAATACTACGAATTGTATTAAAAAAATAATTTTTTAATAATTTGTAGTATTATACTGCGAATTACTTTAACGACAAAATTTCTATTAAAGTAATTCGCAGTATAATACTGCGAATTACCTATTTGTGTAACTTTTTTTTAACATTAAAAATGTACTTTTTGACCAAAAAAGCATCAAAAAAGTTTCGGACTCGTTATTCACAACACTATATATAAGATTGGCCCTACCAATAATTTATCTACAATTAATTGATCCACCAATAATTCATGTGTATAGTGCCTATTGTGAAGGTGCTATGCATCAAATAATTGTACCCTCTCGGATAGGTTTGTCCTTATTTAAGGAGTTTTAAAATTTGGTAAAAATTCATTCAGGATCCTTCAGTTCTTCTGAAATACTGGAATATTTGTTTGTTAAGTTATTTTACATTTTGTCATACTGTCCGAAGAGCGAAAAATTACGCTATAGTTGTTCTTCACAATGTAAAGTTAAATTATCACTTACAATGGAGTACGATAGACTGGTATCATTGTTATATAAAAAAATGAGTGCGAGCAAACATTTGGTGAATATTAAAATAAATAGAAGATATTCGTATTTTGTTACTTCGCAAGGGATTGCTTGTTATGCTGAGTTTAACATCGAAGACGATGAAACTCTGATACATTTTTTTAAGACTTTGGATGAACATCAGGAACTTCTTGTGATAAAATGTTGGAAATGTATGTCAAGACTGAAGACATTTGCAATAATGAGGTTCTGCAAAGTAGGGATATCCCTCAATCATCCGGTGGTTATTTTAGAGATGTTTTAGGATAACAACAGGTTCTGGGGAAAGAGTTTTGTAATGACCCGGCCGGTCATTTTTAGAATTTACACCCTATTCCCCTATTAACTGCTTCCTCTAAGTTCATTTCTACTATTTTGGCTTGCCGGGACGTTCGGTGTTGGGAGTGTTTTGGGACACTTAGTCCCTAAATGAGAGCTTAAGAATTGAAAAATGGTCCGTAATCGGAATTGTGTGAAGACGGCCTCAGAATGGAAATCCGATGGTTCCGTTAGCTCGGTTAGGTGATTTCGGGGTTGGAAACGTGCTCGGAATATATTTTGGAAGTCTGTAGCTCATTTAGGCTAGAAATGCCGAAAACGAATATTTTGGCGATTACCGGTTGATAGGTAAAATTTTGATCCGAGGGTCGGAACGGATCTCTGGAAGTTTCTATAGCACCGTCATGTCATTTGGGACATGTGTGCAAAATTTCAAGTCATTCGGACATGTTTTGGTCGGGTTTTTGATCGAATGTGT
>MU756775.1:41180-84567 GCA_026770625.1 Nicotiana glauca
GGTATATCTGCCACGTCCGCAGACCAGGAGTCTCTATCTTATTCCAGCTGTAGTATTTGACTTTCCCCTTTCTTTCGGTTGTGTAGACATTCCGAAGTTAGAGCCGTATCATATACTTCTGTAGCCTGTGTTGCCCGTGAGATTCTGGGTTTTGGGATTTTTGATTCAGAAATTGTAGTGTTGAAGTGTATGTGCCAAGCGGCAAGTTATATACATTTCCTTAAGTTATTTAACTTTTAATCTAATATTTTCGTATCAGTTGTTACTTCCGCACTATTAGGCTTACCTAGTAATCGTGACTGGGTGCCGTCATGACATGTTCACGGATGGTCAACTGGGGTCGTGACAAGTTTGGCCTGATCTAGATATAATTTCTCCCTAAAACATAATCCACAAGCCGAGTGGTAAACTTCAATTTTTCTTTGTGTTACGATATTTTTTTTATGTATTGAACTTGTATTAACACTTATATATTCTAAGGGTGTACTGTCTATATATGAATTTTACAGGTTATGAACCAACAGACAGTTGAAATATGCCTAGTTTTGGGGTGTTGGATCATGGTGGTCCATCCGGAAATTACCACCAATAGGATAATGTACATAATGAGATATTAACACATTATGATTTGTAAGTGAAGTAATAAAGTTTATATGTTAAGTTTGGATGAATATGAGAAACTTATGATTTTATTGGTTGTACAGTGAAAACGAGTAACTTGAAGGTCATGTTCTTACTCAATTGCCTGAAGATGACATATTTATATGGGATCTGGCAGATGCGCAGAGTCAAGAAGTGAATAATAATTATGACAATAATGGTGATGAGTCTGGAGATGACACACCCTTCCCTGATGAGGATGATGACGATGAGGACGAGAATGATGAACTTGATTTGATGAGGGAGCATGCTGCACCTCACATTAGGGGTATCAATGGATATTTAAAAATCGACTAAACCGACCGAACCGTACCGTACCGACTTTTAGGTTTCTTATAATAAAACCATAGGTTTTTATATAAATCTATTTTCAAACCGATAATTAGGGTAGTTTTTTTATTTTATGAGAATAAATCAAAAAATACCGAACCGTACCGAATAAATTTACAATGTGAAAAATATATTTATATATGAAGTTTAATAATAATAAAGCATTACATTTTTTCTGGGGCCTTGGAATTATGAAATAGTTACAAGACAACAAGTAACTAAACTTACAATCCTAATTACCAAACCTATTATGCTACTCCTATTGAAACAAAATTGTTTGCAGCATATTCACTAGCAAAACACAAGGTATTGTAGCAATTATGAGTAACAAATTATAGTATATTGAATATGTTTTCTTTCGTAGATTTAGATTTATCTTTTTGAATATTTAATCTTGTATAAACTTTATTTTTAAGACTCAACTTGGTTAATATCTTTCCACTCGTGTGATTTATATTTTTTTAGTTTCTTTTACATTGTTGTAGAATAGTTGATGGATCTATACTCTAGCCATCTTTTATATTTTATTAATTTATTACCTTTTAAACTATAAAAATATCAAGAGAGTTTTGCTAAGTCCTACAGAAGTACGTATGTGATTGCATTCTATTTCTATTAGTGAATTTATATGATATTTAAAAAAATTACCAAATATTTACCAAACCGTACCGATACCGATACCGATACCGAAAAGAAACCGACATGATTGGAACGGTTTTGAAAAGTCTAATTTTTGTTATACATAATAAAATAATCGAAAAATTGGTATGGTACAAATTTTTTAAAATAACCGTCCGAACCGAACCATTGACACCCCTACCTCACATTAGACCAAGAGTGTACGAGTCACATGTGCCATTTCATTCAAGGGAGATTCCCTACCAGGATGCATTGGAGAAGGTGAAGGTGATTCAGGAGAGACTCCATACAGCGTAGTCAAGGCATAAGAGTTATGCGGACAGGAAGGTCCGAGATGTATCCTATATGATTGGTAAGAATGTCTTGCTGAAGGTTTCACCCAAAAAGGGTGTTATGATATTCAGAAAGAAGGGGAAATTGAGTCCACGGTTCATTGGACCATTTGAGGTACTTAGGAGGATTGGGGAGGTAGCTTATGAGCTTGCTTTGCCACCCAGTTTATCAAGCGTGCATCCAGTTTTTCATGTTTCTATGCTCTGGAAGTGTGGGTCTGACCCGTCCCATGTTCTAGATTTCAGTACAGTTCAGCTGGAGGGTGATTTGACTTATGATGTAGAGCCAGAAGCCATTTTGGATCGTCAGGTTCGAAAGTTGAGGTCAAAGGATGTTGCTTCGGTGAAAGTGCAGTGGAGAGGTCGGCCCGTGGAAGAGGCAAATTGGGAGACCGAGTGGGAGATGCAGAGCAGATATCCTCACCTATTTGAGGCTTCAGGTATGTTTCTTGACTAGCTCGAGGACGAGCATTTGTTTAAGTCGGGGAGGATGTGATGACCTGACCCGTTGTCACGTGAGTTACCACCCTATTTATTTTCTGCTTCTTTATGCTTCATTATAAGAGTCTTGTTTAAACAGGTTGATTTGGATTGGCTTTAGAAGGAAATGAGACACTTAGTCTCTTTAAGAAAGGCTTGTTTTGGAAAAGTCAATCGGATATTGACTTATCAGTTAGAGGACTCAGATATGGATTTCGATGATTCGGTTAGCTTTGGGGATGATTTGTGACTAACGAGTGTGATCAGAAATGATTTTGGAGGTCCGGTGTAGAATTATGCTTGAATTGGCGAAGTTAGTATTTTGGCGAATTCCGGTTGATAGGTGAGATTTTGATCCGAGGGTTAGAATGGAATTTCGAGAGTTGCAGTAGCTTCGTTAGGTAATTTGGGATGTGTGTGAAAATTTTTAGACCATTTGGAGGTGATTTGGTTAGGCTTTTGATCAAATGCGTTTTTCGGAAGTTTTTAAAGAACTTAGGCTTGAATTCGATGAGAAATGATGGTTTTAGTGTTGTTTGAGGTGTTTTAATGATTGGAACAAGTTTGAATGATGTTATAGGAGGTGTTGGTATTTTTGGTTGAGGTCCCGGGGGCCTCGGGTGATTTCGGATGGTTAACGGGAAGTTTTGGTTTGTGAACTTAAGAAAATTGCAGCTGCTTCTGGTATTTTTGCTTCTGCGGAATTGGGACCGCAGAAGCGAGAGGAGAGCCGCAGAAGTGGCAGGGACCGTAGGTGCAGAATTGGTGACCGCATCCGCGGAGTCGCAGATGCGACAGGAGGACCGCAGATACGGTATTTTAGATTTTATGGGGGATCCGCAGATGCGAGAATTAGTCTGCAGAAGCTGAAGGCGCAGGAGCGGATGTTCAACCACAGAAGCGGATATTTCCGTAGAAGCGGTGCATTAACCGCAAAAGTGGGAGCCGCAGATGCGGCCATGGAGCCACAGATGCGGAAATGACTGGGCAGTGCTATTTAATTTCATCTTCGCGAATTTTTGAAGGGTTTCATATTTTTTACTCGGACTTGGAGAATTGGGAGCGATTTTGAAGATGGATTTCAAGGGGTTTCGATAAGGTATGGATTCTTGAACTCAAAACGTGATTTCATGGTGTTATTACATGGATTAGAGCTGAAAACTCAAGAAATTAATGGGTAAAAATGGTGGATTAGGGCTTGAAACTTAAGAGAGTTAAAATGGGTATTTGAGGGGTCATTTGGACTCTGATTTTGGTAATATTTATATATATAGACTCGTGGCGAGATAAGGAATCCGTTGATGATAAATTTTCTGATTTTCGAGAAGTGGGCCCAGGGCTCGGGTTTTGCTAATTTCGAGATTTTTGCTATTTTTCAATTATTTTTGATTGAGTATTGTTTCATTGGAATATTGTGACGTATTCGTTGTGGTTTTGGTCAGATTCGACGCACGAGGAGGTTGATTTGAGAGGCAAGGGCATAGCGAGCTAGGATTTTGGCCGGCTTGAGCTGAGTAATAGATGTAAATGATGTCCTGAGGGTTTGAAACCCCGTATTTGCACACCATAGTGCTATATTGAGGTGACTTGCACGCCGGATAGCGAGAGTGGGGTAGAGCACCGTTGGGGATTTTGACTTGGTCTGTCCCGATTGATGAATATACTGCGTAAATGACTGAAATTCAATTATTATCATTATAATTTGAGCTGATTGCTATATTTGGGCTTCGTGCCAATTGATTGAATCCTTCAGGGATTGCTAATAGTGGTTTCTTACCATTTTTTTTACATATCATTCAACTCAGTCCTAGTATTTAGTATTGTTTTGCAAACTCAACCACTTTTTCTCAAACTTGAAAACTTAATTAATATTTTTAATGAAGTTTGGGCTGAATATTTCTATATTATTGTGCCCGAGGGGCTTATGTGATTTTGGACTGAGTATGGGATTGGGTTGCATGCCACAACGATATTATATTGATATTGATATGAGGACGAGGGCCTAGCTGATGCCACAAAATGGCTTATTATTGCGCTTGGGCCATAAGGGGCCCCTCCCGGAGTCTGCACACCCCCAGTAAGTGCCGTCGACGATAAATAAATGGAGCGGGCTGAACGCCGCAGCTGGTACTAGAGAGTACCGGACTATGTGTTGCATTTCATATTTGACCGTCATTTACTTACTCATCCGTTGTAGTATTTTCATGATTGTTGTTATTGGATTCACTGAATTAATACTACTTGGTTTAAGTTGCTGTATTTATAGAATTACTTTGTGCCTATTCAAGATTTCTTATTTTCGTCCTTTATTTATGTTTATTACTCACTGGGTCAGAGTACTCACATTACTCCCTGCACCTTGCGTGCAGATCCAGGTACATTTGAGGATGTGTGAGGATTTCTCTGCCTAGCAGCTTATCCGGGAGTATCAAGGTAGCTGCATTTGACGTCCGTAGTCCTGATCTTCCTTCTATCTTATTTGTTTTATTTCCGCATTTTCTAGAGAACGATATGTAGTAGGCTGATACTCATGTATTAGAGGCTCAAACTTGTGACACCGAATTCTTCGAGTTGTGTAGTTGTTTTATATTTGGGATTTCCGCATGTTAACTCTATTTCAGGATTTCAGTATTATGACTTAGTAATTTATCTGTGTTAATTAATTCATGAGCTGTATAAAATGGTTAGAGTTATTAAATTAGTCGGGCTTGCCTAGCAGTGTGTTGGGCGCCATCACGACCGGGGTTGGGGTCGTGACAAATTCTCTCCTAACTGGCAAGGTCCATAAATGGTTCACCAGGTTCTGACAGGAGGAGCCCTCATACTTGCAGAAATGGACGGAAAAGTTTGGCCAAAGCCAATCAATTCAGACGCAGTCAAGTGATATTATGTGTAATTTTCATGCATTCCTTCATGATGTAATTTGAACTACGTCTGACCTGATTCCTGTTTAAGAGGGGATACGTAGGCAGCCTTATGGGTTCGGTCACAATTCAATAAAATTTTATTTCCCATGCAATTGGAAACTGGGGAAGAATTTTAAGGAGGAACCTAAAAATTTTGAAGTAACTTCAGCCAATCATCGCAAGCAATCATCAGAAGTAGCAGCCCGTTAAACTGGGGTAGAATTTTGAGGAGGACCCTCAAAATTCCGAAGCGAGAGAGGTTGTAATGTCCTGAACTATATCACAGTCGTTGGTTCATCTAAAAACTATTTCTTAAATATATACTTATGCCATATCTTTACAAACTCATGAATGTTTATTATCAGAATCACTTTGTTCAGCAACGCTACCCCAATGATACATACCGTGTCATCAGATCAAAGCCAAACAGAGCGAGCAAAGTCAGGGGGAAAACGAACTAGCCTTTCCCCTTTAGAAAACTCACGATTTTTCTTTGGATGCAGGCACCCAAGTCGTAAAATCATATATTATACACTCATACTGTTCAGTAATACAACTCTCTGAACTGTTACCTCTATTCACAGTTGCTATCCACATACAATATCCCATACATCCATAATATTGCAATCAGCTATCAGCTATCAGCTAAGAAATTTTATTATTATTTACCTTTTATTTCCTGCATTGCATAAGGCTACCATTCTGCCTTCCGAGGTTAAGCTCTACCTCCATATGCATTTCCTGCATTGCATAAGGCCACCATTATGCCTTCCGAGTTAAGTTCTACCTCGATTTGCATTTCCTGCATTGCATAAGGCTACCATTCTGCCTTCCGAGACTAAGCTCTATTTCCATCTGCATTTTTGCATTTCATAAGGCTACCATTCTGCCTTCCAAGGTTAAGCTCTATCTCCATCTACATGGCTGAAATATCGCCACTTTGTTTACTTCTACATGGCTGAAATATTGCCACCTCTATTTACATTTTGCATCAGCTAAAATATCTCCACCTTGTTAACGCTTTGCATGGTTGAAAGATCGCCATATTTATTTACATCTTGCATGGATGAAAGATCGCCACTTTATTTATGCTTTCATGGGCTGAAAGATCGCCAAATACTGCATCTCATGGGCTGAAAAATTGCAAAATTATCTGAAGGCGTCATTGTTCGAAGGCATCATCTTCATAGCCCGAGAACGTCATGCCATGGCCTGAAGATCCCATTTAATCTCTTGCATATCATTAGCCAAAGGCATCATAGTTCGGAGGCATCATAATCATAGCCCGAGAGCATCATTTCATGGCCTGCGAATCCTTTATTATATGTTTCATGGTCTAGGATGTCATGGTCTGAGGACGTCATCCTAACCGTCCAAAGACAACATTCATGGTCCGACAGGAACTTTCATCACGTTTAAATTTTTTGCATGATATACGCTTGTATTGTTTATATACAGGTAAACCGGCGAGCAACGACCATCTCAGCAGGAGCGATCCCGCTCCAGTTCCCACAGCTCTATTAGGCTCGAACCGTCCATCCCAACCTAAATATCGCATCCGTTCTTGGAAAGACCGCCATCGGCATATTCCGCCGATGGATCCTAAACTATATATGGCCCGATTCCTGTAAGACCAGGGATATATAGGCAGCTCAGGAACTAGGGCACGTTCAAATTCTTCAAACCCTTCCGTTCGATCAAATTGGCCATCATGTCTTTACCCGACAACTCTTTCATCCTTCCCCGGTGAAGAGGGGCAGCTGTTGATATCCAATTTTTCTTTGTATATTTTTATATGCAAAATACCTTTCAAAATAGCATATTTATGCAAATATAAGTGTGTATAAATATTTTAGTATTTTTCCTAATTTTGTAAAGATTTTTAAATTAATTTATTGCCCTATTTTAGCATTATAAAAGCCAATAATTATTCCTCAAATTATCATTTTTGAGGATTAACTTATTTTATTCTCATATTTATGTAAAAATATAGCTAAGGTGATTTTTACATATTTTTACAAATTTATTTAGTATTTTTAAAGCTAAATTGCATATAATTACAATTCTAGCCTATTATAGGATTTAATTGTGTTAATGATTATAAAAATTGATTCTAGTATTTTTAATTTAATATTTATGTATTATTTATTAATTTATTACCTTTAATTTATTTTCAGAAATCATTTTACTATTTTTATAAAATAAAAGAAGGAAAAAGTGGCTATTTAAATACTAGACCTATTTCAGTTCAATTATAGCCCATATCATCCCCTCAATGAACCCAATTTCAATCTCAAATTGGACCAGCCCAATTACAATATTACCCACCCCTAACCCATTTATTTACCTGCCTGACTTCTCCTTTTGATCTAGGTCGTTGATCATTTTGATCAACAGCCACAATTCCCCCTTCCTTTTTTAATTTCCCAAACCCCCTCAACCCTAGATCATTTCACCTAAGACGCCACCTTTGAATTCCTTCACCCTCTCAAACTCTCTCAAACCTTCCCTAACCCTAATCGCCTCCCATCGTCTTTAACCGTGAAACCCACCGGAAACCATGGCTTCCCAAGCTGTGAGGGCCCTATACTCATCTCCCCCCGCTCTTACACACTTGATACCTGAAGATTCGAGGTCTGACCTCGAAGGTTTTTACAGACCTTTGCCGGCTCGAGGTTTCACGGGCATCTCCGGCCTTGCTCCGGCGTATCCTGGTCTTCTGAGCCTATTCTAAGTTCTCCAACTCAGATCGGTGACCTTTCCAAAGCCTTTCCCATTCTAGGGTTCTTATGAAACCCTAACCCTTCGAGGTTTTCTCTGATTTTCTAGATCTGTTATGTATCTATGCTCTACTTGAGTTTTCAAACGATTTCCCTAACTTTCCTTTCAAAAATTACTTAAAAAAAATCTTTCTTTTCCGATCTAGGGTTTCCGGAAAATGTTTAAGTATTTTAAAGATTTTCTTTGTCATTCGTGTGTATTTGCCTCTACTGTATCATGCTCTTGTATGTTTCTCTTACTGTGTTTCCTATATCATGTTCTCATATGCTTTCTACTGTGTTCTTGTGCTCTTTCTTTTACCATGTCCTTGTATGTTCTTTTACTGAGTTTTATACTCCGTTCTTGAATATTTTTTACTATGTTCTATATGCTCCACGCTTGTGTTTCTTCTACCATGTTTTCCATATTATATTCTCATATGCTTTCTACTATGTTCTGGTATTTCTTCTACTATGTCCTGCTATACTATACCTTTCTACTATGTTCTTTGCTATTTTCCTTCTACCGATCCTTGTTTAAGTTTCTTCTAAGAAAAGACTTTCTTAAGCATGTTTCTTCTACTGTGTTCTTACTATTTTTCCTCTACTAAACCTTGGTTAAGTTTCTTCTAAAAAGCATGTTTCTCCTACCAGTATTTTCTATTATGTTCTTTGAATCTTTCTACTGTGTTTGCATGCTTTCTCATGGGTTTCTGAAGGAAACCTCTGAGCCTGTTTTGACTACTTGCCTCCTCATCTCTGTATTTGATTCAAGGTGAAAACCCTAGAATTTGAGGATTTTGTCGAGGTTTGATTATGTGAACTAGGGTTTTATTTTTTGGAACCCTTAACTTTTTTAGACTGATTTTTGAATTTCTGAATTAAGTTTGGATACCTTTGTCTTCATACAATGTTGAACCTTTTGCTAAAATCGTCTACACTGGATTCTTTCTATTGATTTTACATGGACATGACAAGTTTCTTTCATGATTAACGTGTCTGTATGCTTTTATATGTGATGAATTTTTCTTCAAAAAGGGTTTCAAACTTGTGATTGATTTAGAATTCCTTTAAATAGTTCTAATTGATTTGTTTGCTAATCTTCCTTAAGTTAAAAATCTTTCCCATCTTTCTGACTTAGTTCATTCCTACAAAATCTGTGGCCTCAGATTTCTTGGCTGTTAACTGATTTTCTTTCCTTAAATGGTACAACCGTGTATTTCAAAGACCTTGTCCTTAAATACCGTTTATGTATTTGCTCTCAATTGCATGCTTTACACAAAGTGTTTATTTAATTCCTTTCCTTAAATGGGTTTACCCGTTTGAATCTGAATCCTTTACTTAAGGGAAGCCTTGTGTAATTGATTGACAATAAGTTTTCAAATTATTTTCTTACCTTATTTCTGCCTGCTTTCTGCACTATAAATACACTACTTTTCTTTCACACTTCAAACGATTAACACACTTCAGACCTCACAATTTTACAATCTCTTCTGAACTCACACTTATAGTATTCTGTCTTCCCGTTTGCACTTTGGCTTTTACAAGACTACTTCTACTTGTTTCTTTGAAACTGGTATGTTCTAATTTATGTTTCAGCATCACCCCAATGTATTTACTTACAGTCTTTGTATCCATGTCTACTTTATTATTTTCTGTAGAGTTTGATATTTAGCTTAGTACGCCTATGTTCTTCTGCCTGTTTCTTTTATGAATCTTTGCTCCTTATCCCATTACCCCTATGTGTTTATGAGTAGTGACTTAGGGCATGACAACATGAATTGTTGTCTATGAACTGAATTTTTAACCAATAGGTCTTAACCTCTAGAAAGCATGCCTATAGGGGTTCTAATCAAAATCTGAATCGCCTCACTCGTTTGTAAGTTTAAACTGTCAGTAGTAACGCATTATAAATTGCAGAACTTGTACTCCTTCTGTTAAAAATGGCAACCTTTTCCTAAATCAATCTGCAATCAGCTTACCTCTTTGTTTCTGAAATCAATAGATATCATGCCTATAGGTTTTCGTCTAACACTCAGGCAATCCTTAGGGTAAAAGTTATAAAGTGCAACAATCTTTATTAATTACAACCAGCAGCCAGGTCAAATTCGGACTTCTTATTTGAAAATATGTGATAAATCAGCCTGCTTTAACTTTTAAGTTTAATCAGACCCTAATCGGTACGTGCAAGACATGCTAAACTATATGCTTTCTTTGATCTAAGGAGGTCTGTCTGAGCCTTATTTGTTTGAGTGCTTTTTCCCAAACTTGCTACATATGTGTTTTGATTGTCTCCTTAGAATTTTGTCCTTTTAAAACTATAAAACCTCATACCCCTTCCCTTTTAGGATTAATAGTCCCAAATACCTCCGGGACTGATAGGATTGGGGTGGGTAATAACATTCAATATGTAAAATGAGACCATTCCGCGTTTAATACCTTAACGAGGTAGGAAAGGGTAGATATGGATATGATGACCACGCGATAACACCACGTGTATAAGTGGTTACCGGGTGTTGTGTGGGGTGATCCGTATTATTTATAAACCTAGGGCCCCCCCTCTTTTACTTGTTTATTTCATTGTTTAATTTCAAATTTCAAACTACTTTTTTTTCTCAAAATTCAGTCTTCCTTCCGTTTCTTTTAACTTCATCAAATTTTCAACCATTATGTGAAATCCCCTATTATTTGAAAGTCTTACTTGCTTAAATGTTATTTGTACTTAAAGTCACAATCATAGCATGGCTGGGAACCACACTAGTGGATTCTGAGGGGTGCCTAACACCTTCTGCTCGGAATAATTTCAAGCTCTTACCCTATCTCTGGTTATCCAAACAAAAACCCTTCTTAGTGTCCTAATGCACTTAAATCACTAGGTGGCGACTCTTCAATTCTCTTAAACCCAATTCCCAAAAGGGAAGAGTTGTCCTTCCAAATGTCACAAATCCGATTTCGCGAGAAAAAGGGGGCGCAACAAGCATCAACAACAATCTCGTGTGCCGGTCGATAAACTCCGACGGTGAATCATCTGTAATCTCCACATCCATCGCCTCCAGATATTGCGGGATGGGCGTCAACTACAAACGACTGGCCCCAGTTAATGCAATCTCCTCCGCTGGCTGATAACTGATAGACGCTGCAACATATGCAGGTAATCCAATCCCTTATAGTCTCTAAGTGCATGCGGGTAAGCTACAAGTAATCCATCAACCGAAAACCCGAAAAGAACCTCCACGTCCTCAAGCGTGATAGTAGCCTCGTCGATGGGTAGATGAAATGTGCGCGTCTCCGATCGCCATCGCTCTATCATAGCCGTGATAAACGCACAGTCGAACTGAAACCGGACAATCTCAATGATCCTATAGAAACCTGTATCCTAAAGACGTCTAACTATATGGGGATGGAGTGGGTGGTCCCTAATGAACTCCCACATATCGTCTAAACGCCTGATGCGGAATGTTTGGGACAAGCACTGCCTATCCCATATGTATGAAGACCTATGATTGGCCTGTAGCAAAAGTAGCTCAAGAGATGCAGGTCCGGGATGCACAGGGAGAACTTCCATGACGATGTTTGCAAATTGAACAATATTAATTAAAGTATTTTTTTAATTGATTAACATCTTTAAATATATTGTAATATCTTTTATATTAATATTTAATCGATATTTTTACTATATTATTACTTAGGTTGATATATTTTCTATATTATAATTTTATATGTTACTTAATTATTTTATATTTTAGTTTATTATTTTATGTGTTAATTTATTATTTTTTATGTTAGTTTATTATTTATATGTTTGTTTATTATTTTATATGTTTGTTTATTACTTTCTAAGTTTGTTCTTATTTTATATGTTTGTTTCTTACTCACCTATTTTTTGGTATAAAAAATTAAATAATTAATTTTCATAACTATACATTATTTAATTATTAAATATTCATATATACTTAGGTTGACAAATATTGTTATTTTAATATTATTTTCTTATGTTTGTTGAGTAGAATTCGAGAGAGTTTGTGTTTGAAATATCATCTTTTTCAGATATTTTTGTGGTTAACAGATATTTATATGACTAATTTCAATAACTACAAAAATACTATGCTAAAGGGCACTATATTTTACTACACTAAAGGCCACTACATTTTAATTACGAGCACTACATTAAAATTACGGGCACAACATACCACTGAAAGAAACCAAATAATATTAAAGTCACATATTAATATATGTACAACAATAACATTAATTATTCCTAGAATAACAATTTATCTATTTTACTAATCTTTTAGCACATAAATAATCTAATCCGGATAAAAAATAATAAATTAATTTAATCACAAAATAATCATGAAAATACATATACCACAACAAAAAATAACTTATAAATATTTTTTTATAACAACTAATAACAGTAAAATTTCATAAAATAACAATTTTCTATTTTACTAATTTTTAGTACACTAATAATCTAATCCAGATAAAAAATAATAAATTAAATAAACTACAAATTAATCACGAAATATCATAGAACACAGTAAAAAACAACTAATAGGCATTTTTATACATGATTTTTAACAAAAAATAAGTTGGAATACCTCGATTTTAAATCTTTAAAAGGTGAAGATTTTATGATTTGGAAGTCAAAACGAGTAACCCACTATGCGATAACGCCTTAGATCTGATGTTAGCTTGTTACCATACCGAGAATCTACACTTTTTGTGGGACCGATGGGTTACAACGAAGTTTTTTTCATTAAAAATGGTTGGGGCCGCTGAAATTAAAAAAGGAGAGGGGATCTGTTGGTTCGCGTCTATGGGAAAGGAGAAAGTACTCTTTTTTATATAGGTATAGTGTGCATATATAACGCGATATACCCTCCTGCCCATTTTAAGTTCAAATATAGCGCTGTTATTCACTGTGCTATACCTTAGCGGACAAGCGTGCCGTTAAGGTATAGTGAGGTGAATAACCGCGCTATATATAATGGTGATCAGTTGGTTTTTTTCCTTCCTATTTTGATCGCTTGAGTCAAAAAGACCTCAATTAGGTTTCAAATTTCTAGTCATTGCCAATTGTGGCCAGATTTTTTGAACTTAAGTCATTGCCAACTATTGCCAGCTCTACTTCACAGATTGTGCCACCAAAATTCTTAATAAAATAGGAGGATGGCAAGGAAAGATTCTCTCTGTAGGAGGGAAGACTATTATCATCAAACACATCTTGCAATATCAAGTTATTCACTTATTTGCAGCTATAGTTCCCCGTAAGACTATTCTCAATCAGATGGAGAAATATTTTTCTAACTTCTTCTAGGGACAAAGGGAGGAAAAGAACAACTATCATTAGAGCTCATGGGAGAAAATGTGCTACCCTACTGATGAGGGTGGTTTGGGATTCAAGAGACTTTAAGATATTTGAAAAACTTTCAATGCTAAAAGGTGGTGGAGAATTAGAACAGAGGAAAATATTTGGTCAAAATTTCTTACTGCTAAATATTGTCCTAGAAGTAATCTTGTCTCCAAAATCTAGAATCCTAAGGATTCTAGTATTTGGAAATCTTTGATGGATATTAGACCTAAGGTTGAGCCTCATATTCTTTGGAAACAAACAATGTAGATGCTTTATTTTGGTGGAATAACTGGTCTAATATTGGTCCACTTGCTAATAATACTTCTCTCGCGAACAAGCCTGGCAACATCAAAATTACTCACTTCATGCAAGATAGGGAATATAATAGTAGAATCCTTAGGGAATACTTACCAGAACCCCAAGTTCAAGCTATTCTGAAAGTGCGTATTGGCCAAAGGGACCATAAGTACCAACCTATATGGAGCCCTACTACTGATGGTAGGTTCTCTTGTGCATCTGCCTAGGATATTCTAAGACAAAAGAAAGACGGGGTTGCTCATATGGCAATGATATTGACAAAGGAAATTATGTTCAAAATATCTTTCTTTATGTGAAAACTATTAAATAAAAAACTACCATTGGATGATAACATGGAGAGATTTAATTTTTAAAATGTATCCAGGTGTACTTGTTGCAGATTCTTAAGAGAAGAAACCTGTTGCCATGTTTTTGCCTCTGGGATAAGGCTAAGACAATCTAGAATGCAATGTCTATGCCACTAGGAATAAGAATTTCAGAAGCCACTATTGGTGGCATTTTAAGAATATGGTGGCAAGCTACTCCTAACAATGCAATGCACAAGAAGTTGCTTGGTTAAGTGTAGCAAACCTCCAGTGAATTCTAGCATCGTGAACACTGATGAGAGTTACATAACCTCTATAAACAAGGCTGGGGCGGGTGGGATTGTTAGGAAAGAAATGATGATATGGTGATGGCCTTTGCCAAACCAGTTCAATTCCTTACTAATAATTATAGTGAAGCCCAAACAGTTTTATTTGGAATTACCTGGTGTTGTAGTAATCAATGGTCTAATTTTATTCTAGAACTGGATTCCATGATGTTGGTAGATATGATATTAGGCAAATCTAAAGCTCTATGGAGATCACAGGACATTGTTGAGGTCATGCAATTAAAAATTCAACAACATGGTATTATTGTTAGACATTGCTACAGATGAGACAACACAGTGGTTGATGCACTAGCAAAATATGCAACTACTTTGTCTAATGATAAGGTGTTCATGCAAGAAGTTGATCTTGCAAAAGAGGCAAGAGGTCCTATGAGGATGGACAAATTGCAACTTCCATCCTTCAAAATTAGAGAAAAAAAATATTCAAGGTGGAACTTTGATCCACCGTGATTATTATGCTACAGGTATTTATTATAGATAAGTGAGGGCCACAAATTCATATCGTTGGTACCCTCTAGAAGACCAAGTACTGTGCAACAGTCAGAATTAGAGGATCTCATGCTTAGCTGGGCCTTTAGAGTGCTCTTACTCAATAACTTCTTGTGTAATTTTCTGTTATGCACTTAACTTTTAGGTCCATGACCATTGAAACATAATTTTTTGCTAATTTTCACTAGTTTGTTACAAAGGTTAGGTTTTATGTCCTCTCATTATTTTTGTACATCAGTTGTTCAATATATAGATAGGGTAGGAGTCTATTCCAAACCCCACGCCATCTTAAGGCGGATATTAAAAAATAAATAATAAAATAAAAATTAATTTAGCTTTACCCGGGTGGCAAAGGACCGACAATACAATTTCCCATTTCATGAATGTCCATGGGGATAAGACTGAATGAAGTTTCTCCTCGGGCCGGTGGATCATCGGTGCATGAATTTGGGATTTGTCGCATTTTCGAACGAATTTCTTAGTATCTTTTTCCATATTGGCCCAATAGTAACCTGTGCTATTGACTTTGTACACCAGTGATTCGGCACTAGAATGGTTTCCGCAAGTACCCTCATAAATTTCTCATTGGACGTAGTCGGTGTATTCCAGACCCAACCATATTGGCAATGGTCCAACGAACATACTTCTGTACAATTTTCCATCTTCAGCCAATGTGAATCATGCAACTTTTGTTCGCAGAGTCCTCGACTCCTTAGGGACCGATGGAAGCTTCACGTTCTTTAGATACTCGATATATTTGTTCCTCTAATCCCAAGTTTAGGCTTGTGGAGTTTATTTCGGCGTGGACTTCTCCGACTACTGACTTTGCAAGTTGTACAATAGTCCCGGAGCTAATTTCGTGGTCTTCGACTGGTGACCCCAAATTTGCAAGCGCATCGGCATCACTGTTCTGTTCTCGAGGTACATGTTGTAGGGTCCATTCTTTAAACCGGTGTAGGTTACCTGTAGCTTGTCCAAGTACCTCTGCATATGATTTTCTCAAACCTCGAAGGTCCTGTTGACATGATTAACCATAAAGTAGGGAGTCACATTTGGCCTCGATGACCTCTAATCCCAAACTTTTATCCATCTCGAGACCTGGAATCATGGCCTCATACTCGGCCTCATTGTTAGTCAACTTAACGGTTTGATAGATTGTCTAATTGTATTTCCTATGGGCGAGTTCAAAATGATGCCTAGCCCGAACCCTTTCACATTCGGATCGCCCTATGCGAAAGGGTCCACACCCTCAGAGATGTACCCGTTTTTAACAAAAGTTCCTTTTCGACCTCGGGCATGAGGGCTGGCGTAAAGTCAGCCGCGAAGTCTGCTAATATTTGAGACTTGATGGCCGTTTGGGGTTGATACTCGATATCATACCTATTGATTTCGACGGCCCATTTAGCCAATTGACCTGAGACTTCGGGTTTTTGCAGAATATTACAAATAGAATAAATTGTCACCACACAAATTAGGTGGCACTGAAAATATGGTTTTAATTTCCTAGATGCGCTTATGAGAGCAAGCACTAATTTTTCTAAGTGTGGGTACCGGGTCTCGGCTTCACCTAAAGTTCGACTAACATAGTAAATAAGAAATTGCGTATCTTGCTCTTCTCGAACTAGGACGCCACTTACCACAACTTTTGGGACTACTAACTATAAGTAGAGTTTCTCGTCCGCTTTCAGAGTATGAAGGAATGGTGGTCTTGAAAGATACTACTTTAATTATTCTAAGGTCTGTTGGCATTCCGGGGCCCAAAAATTGTTCTTCTTTTTAAGTAGTGAGAAGAAATAGTGACTTCGATCTAAAGACCTCGAGATGAATAGCCCTAAGGCGACTATCCGCCCTATTAATATTTGTACGGCCTTAACGTTGTCCATGACTAGATGTGTTCGATTGCCTTGAGTTTATCGGGGTGGATCTCTATCCCCGATTTAACACCATAAAGCCGTTGTATTTTCTCAATATGCTGAAAGTTTCCTGCAAATATGTCAAATGGTCCTCAATGCGTAGGGACTTAACTAGATACGTCAATATACCTCCATTGATTTACCTATTTGTTCTTCAAATATTCGATTCACTAGGCGTTCGTAAGTAGCACCAGCATTTTTTTAGCCCAAACGGCATTACATTATAATAGTAGGTTCCATACTTAGTGATGAAGGAAGACTTTTCCTGATCCTTTGGGTTCATTTGAATTTAATTGTACCCGAAATAGGCATCGAGAGAACTAGGGATCTCGTGGCCGGTCGTGGAAATGATCATGCAATCGATATTCAGCAGAAGAAAAGAGTCTTGGGACATGCTTTATTTAAATCTTTATAATCTACGTACATTCTAAGTTTGTTCCCTTTCTAGGGGATTACAACTACGTTTGCTAACCATTCGAGATATTTTACTTCCTGGATGGATCCGATTTTGAGAAGTTTAGTTACCTCATCATTGATGAATGCATGTTTTACCTCGGGCTGGGCCTTCTCTTTTGTTTTATTGTTCTGAACTTCAGGTCCAGGCTTAATTGATGTGTTGTGATCTCCGGTGGTATTCTTGTCATATTCGGGTGAGGCCAAGAAAAACAATCCATGTTATTTAAAAGGAACTGAACGAGTTTTTTCTTGAGATCGGGAGTTAACCCTATGCTTAGGTATACCTTTTGATCAGGAAGATGCTCGATCAATATGATTTGTTCTAGATCCTCGACCGTTGACTTCGTTGCATCAGAATCATCGGAGGTCATGAAGGTTCGAGGTATTATAAAATCTTCACCCTCAAAGAACTCATGCTTCTCCAATGGGGCCGAGGCCGGTACCTGCAGTTTCTATTTGAATTCCTATTTTCCATTTGGCTCTGATTCCGTTGCTAATGAAAGCACCGATACTAGTATTACTTCATTGATTGCAAACATCTCTTTGGCGACGGGTTTATCGCCGTACACCATTTTGATTCCTTCCGACGTTGGGAATTTCAAGACTTGATGGAGCGTCAAAGGTACTGCCCTCATATTATGAATCCAAGGTCTCCCGAGCAGTGCGTTGTATCTCATATCACCTTCGATTACATGGAACTTTATGTCCTGGATAGTCCCGACCACATTTACTAGCAACATGATTTCCACTTTAGTGGTTTCACTTGCCATGTTGAAACTGTTGAGTACTCGAGCTGCAGGAACGATTTGATCTTAGAGGTCGAGTTGCTCTACGACACTCGATCAAATAATGTTTTTCGAGCTACCTGGATCAACCAACACACGTTTAACTTAAATTTTATTTATAAGGATAACTATCACCTATGCGCCGTTGTGAGGCTGTTTGATCCCTTCTACATCCTCATCATTGAAAGATAAGGTATCTTCTGGTACGTAGTCCTGGGTACAGTTCTCCCATGTGATTGCCACTTTGGTGAATTTAAATATCGGTACTTGAGGAATATCGACCCCACTAATGATCATATGAATCAAATGAGGCGGTTCTTCCTATTTGTGTCCCTGCCTCTGAAGTTATTTTTAGCCCGGTCACTAAAGAACTCTCGAAGGTGACCCTCATTGAATAAACGAGCTACCTCCTCCCCTATCTGTCTGCATTCGGTTTTGTGACCATGGGTTCCATGGTATTTGTATATTTGATTAGGTTCGTTTGAGCCGGATCGATCTGTAGGGGTATGGGCCACCTAGTATTCTTGATTTGTCCAATGGCTGATAAAATAACCGATGCATCGATGTTGAAGTTGTATTTTGATAACTGTGGTGCTTATTTAGGCTCGATATGTTTTTCGAAGCCACTCTTACTCACAAGCCCTCAGGAGATTTGTCCTCAGTCATTCCTTCGAGCATTCCTAACGGGATTACGTCCCAGCCCATTATTTCTACGATCTGTGTTGTATGGTTGGTACCGGTCTCTATTTGATTAGGGCTCTTTATCGATGTCTCTTTGAATCCTACCTTCAGATCTATTTGGGGAAACGCAACCGGAAGGGTCTCCTAACTAATCATCCTCGACTCTGATCTTTGATTAATATCGATTATGTACATCGACCTAGGTCACAATTTGATATTCAATCAATTTCTTCTTTAGTTGTGGTGATGCTATCCAACTTCTCTCGTTCAAACCTTGAGTGAAGGCTTAGACAACCCAATCATCGGTGACCGGGGGTAGGTCTATGTGTTCCATCTAGAACCGAGATACGAATTCCCATAGCATTTCATTATCCTTTTATATCACTTTGAAGAGGTTTGACTTTCTAGTCGCGACCTTTATTGCTCCAGCATGTGTCTTTACGAACGAATCAGCAAGCATGGCGAAGGAATCAATGTAATTGGGCGGCAAATTATGGTACCATATCATTTACCCATTTGATAAAGTTTCTCCAAATATTTTCAACAGAACAGATTCAATTTCATCATCCTCGAAGTCATTTCTTTTTATTGCGCATGTATAAGAAGTGACATGCTCATTAGGATCAGTGGTTCCATTGTACTTGGGAATTTCTAGCATGCAGAACTTCTTTGGAATGGGCTTCGAATCCACACTTGGTGGGCAAGGCTTCTATACGAACTTCTTTGAATCTAAACCCTTTAGAATCGGGGTGCCCCTGCTATTTGATCAACCCGTGAGTTGTATGTTACCTTTTTATCATTAGCCTTAATTTTCTTTTCTCTTGATTTAATCTATTTAGTGATCTCCTCGAGCATCTTTATGATGGCGGGATCAAATCCCGATCCATTATCATTCGATTTCTCCGATATAGGCTCGACCTTGTGAATAACTTGTTGTAATGTATCGAGTTCGATTCTGCTTGGTGCTCGATTCTGATTTTAGAACTCTGCTATCACAACTTGCTGAGTCTGCAACATTTCAAATATCATTTGAAGGCTAATCGCTCCTTCTTCACCACTCTATGCGTTTTGATCAGCTGCCCGGGCGTCTTTGCGGACGCTATTTTCAAGGTCGGTGCCTAAATTTCCATGAATCGCTACACGAGAATGACATCGACTGGATCTATGGCCGGTGGTCCATCGGGATTGATTGGAGGTACTCAGTTTCCCAGGGCGACTATGTGCTCGTTCTAGCCATGAAGATTGAGGCCGATGTCTGTATGAGTGGGCACCGCTTGAGAGTTCGACATGTTGATTCCTGAAATCAAAGACACTTACTAGAACAAGCGTAAAAGCCATGTCTGTTATGAGGATTAATACTAGGCAATCACTATTATCCTTAGCCCCACGGTGAGCGTCAAACTGTTTACCCTAAAAATTGAATAACAATTAAACTTATAATGTAGTTTTAAGGATATGTGATTTCACCTAATACTAATTGATAAATGTAAAGATCAAAAATGGGAATTGACAATAAAATAAAGTAAATCGGTGTTACAACGTAGTTATGCTCTTGATCTCGGATGCCCTCGAACAGGTTAATGCAAGAATAGCAAAAGATATAACAAGTTGATGAACAAGAACATAAGCTAGAAAGTGTTGTATTGCTTTGATATGCGTGAATGTAAGATGATTACAAGATGATTTGGACCCTCTTTATATAGTAGAGGAGTCCTATTTATGGCACAATTCTAATTACGGAAGTACGTCTCATGATTAACTAGGTAACCGTCCTTTATTTGATGTGTTCCGAGATTTACGCCATGATTTCCGGCAAGTCATGGATATCTCGTCTTTCTGTTATTGTGCTATGCTCGATGTCTTTCTCCTTTGGTCTCGATCACTAATAGCCTCGATCTTCAATAAGTGTGTCGGACCTCGAACTCGGTGCTTTGTCCTCGTACCTCTATCTGGTTCGTTACGAGACCGACCTACGACGCAATTCCCTAGACTCGATCAAATAGTAAAATCGGGTATGCCCGGTTTTTAGCCGTATACAACATTTTCGCACAAGAGAGATTTTTAAAAATAGTTTAATTAAATTTCAAACGTGTGAATGTCATAGATGCCTCTGAATGGAGTATAGTTGTTGAAATTATGATTCATTCTTCCCTTAAGAAAAGTCAACCAAGTGATAAGCACTTCTATTGCAATTAAAAACTTCAATGCCATGATTCGAAACATAGCATGAGAGAATGTCTTTTCTATCTCATCTAATTGTTTATGTTAATATCAGCATTAATCTTTAGTTTTCTAATCAAAGAGATCAAGTACTTGCACGTGATTGTTGAAAATGTTGTTTGTCCTCCCCCTTCCCACTATCTAAATTTCAAACGACGAGTCGTGCTCATCATAAATTTGTCTATGCCTTTTCAGTTGATCATGCTCAATCCGATGCCAACAATATAACAGATACATTTAACCATATGGGATATTGGTATTAAAAAGAATACTCGATTTCAATATTCGTTGTAATATTGATTTGTTGTCAGTATTGCAAATACGGAGTAGCTGTCTTTGAAATACTGATGTGAAGAATTTTGCGAGTAGCTAAAAGTTTTCACTCACGAAATCTTTAATTTTCACTTTAAAAATTTCAAGTGAATTTTATATTATACTTTGTTTTACTTTGTGTATTTGTGGGTGCTTTGGATTTTAATTGTAATTATTTCCAAAATCGTCATCATGGTATTATATTTTGACTATATCATTTTTGTTCTCAAAATGGAATAAACATGTTTAGGCAAGGAAATAGACCAAATGTCTTCGGTATTAAAGGTTCTGTTTTGATATTGAATTTTTATTTTATCTTATATGACACGGCCATTATTGAAGAGTTAAATTATTTGAATATAAATATTTGGTACATATTCAAATATTTTTATCGCAAAAAAAACTTTGACAAAAGATACTTTTTTATAGCTTTTGAATATAAAAATTTTCTTATGTAAGAAAGGAAAAATTATCAAATTTGACCGTGTATTATCCAAAATTGAGAAATCTTATTGTTCGTTAAGTTTTTTCTATCTAATATTACCCATGCCATTAGAAAAAAAATCTTATTATTGTCTTTGATCCCTAATCGAGCTCAAGTTAGGGTATTTTACACTATAGTCAAGAGTTGATGAGTAAATTTGAACTTTTGAGCCTAGAGTTCGTTTGTTGGTCGAGGTAGGAGATTTATTACTTGCATAAAATCCACTAATATTTGATTACTAAACCAATAATTTATCTACTGTTTATATGAGAATTTGGTACAAAATAAAAAAATATAAGTATTAATCATACGTGGATAAGAATATTAAAGTGACCAAACTAATCTTCATATACAATGTATATACATAATACACTAAATAGTAATATTATAAACTAAACATCTAAAAAGAAGTATTCATGCATTATAATCAATACATTACTGATTTGCATTACAATCTCTACATAACTTTGCACATGGGTGAAACCGAGCCCACTGAACACCCCTTTTCCCGGTGAGGCAAGCGAAGTAGGGATATGATAGTCAAGAATCGAGGTCAGAGCGAGGATCCCCTCGTATCGGGGCTCGGGCAAAATACCTACCCTCGGAGACATCGGGACCACGTCCTCCGACTTAGGTTCGAGTCCCAAGACCTCAAAGAGCATTACCAAACAACAACACTCGACTAAAAAAGGGTCGTGATGTCCGCATCCAACCGAATATCACAACGTGAATCTAGGTCTGTATCAACAGAAAAATAGTGATTAGTGAAGAGGAAGATTTTTACCTTTCTTAGAATTTTACTTAGGGTAAAATTCTCCTACTATATAAAGGGGAAACTTATTATTTATGAAAGACTGTAACACGCATATCAAGGAAATATACTTCTATTTCTGAATGTTATTCAAAGTTCTTGTTCTTGTTCATAAGTTCTTCACAAGTGCAAGCTCAGAACCGAAGGCAGGTCCCTCGTTAAGCCTTTAACAGAGCTTGGATTCACTCTTATAATTGGTTTGGTTATTTGTTACGTCTTTTATTTTCTTAATGTAACGTCTTTGATCACTTGTATTGAATTAACCCACATGTCCTCAAACCGCGTATAAATTCAATTATTATCTGTTTTAAGGGTAAACACTTTGGCTCCCATCGTAGGGATAAGGATAATAGTGGTAATTTGGTACAAATTTTTATAACACACTCTATTTTATGCTTGTTCTTTGAGACTCTAATTTCAGGTCAATTTAATAATGTCAAACTCTAACGTTGATGCTAAGTCTGGCCACCACGGTGAGAACAACAATATAGTGCCCAGCAACGAGGTGCCCCCTGATGACCACAACAGAGTCCCGCTCACAGACCCAATCGATGCCAACTCACCTGTGACCATCGACACAAACTTGCCTATCGACCCAGAGAACAGTGTTCGTAGAGGAGCTCGATCAGTAGCTCTGGGTACGCACAACAGTGAAGGGGATAGGATCAGTTTGCGGGTGATCTTCGAAATGTTACAAACTCAAAAAGTGGAGATTGACCAGTTACTGAACCAAAGCCGCGCCCCCAATAGAGTTGAGCCTGAACTGTCCTGAAAAAACACTCAAAGAAATAAACAAATCACGGAAAGACCACGTGAAGTTGAATCGGGGACCAACCCCGAAATAATAAAGATGCTTGAGGAACTGACAAAGCAGGTGGAATCAAGGGAAAAGAGGATCGAAGACAACGAGAAAAAAGTGGATACCTATAACTCTAGGTTAATCAAATCCTAGGAACACCCCCGATACTGAAAGGCCCGTATTCCAAGAAAATTTTTCAAAAGCATTTCACTCCGAACGCAGCGCCTAAGCCAATCCTAAGAAGTTCTGTATGATTGAAATTCCTAAGTATAATGAAGCCACATATCCAAATGAACATAAGACCACCTACATGTGTGCCATCAAGGGGAACGACTTAGAAGATGACGAAATCGAATTAATTCTGCTGAAAAAGTTCGGAGACACCCTGTTAAAAGGAGCAATGATATGGTATCACAACTTACCCCCTAATTCTATTAATTCATTTGCTATCCTTGCAGATGCCTTTGTAAAGGCGCACGCTTGGGCCATCAAGGTTGAGACCAGGAAGTCGGACCTTTTCAAAGTAAAGCAAAGATATAACGAGATGCTCAGGGAATTCATGTTGAGGTTTCAAATGGAACGAATGGATTTGCCTCTGATTGATGACAATTGGGCCGTTCAGATATTTACCCAAGGAATCAACCACCGAAGCTCTGTGGCTTCACAACAGTTAAAATAAAATTTGATAGAATAGGTGCGGTAACTTGGGCCGATGTTCATAACATGTACCATCAAAAATTAGAGTCAAAGATGATCAGCTCGGGACCACCTCTAGGTCTGTGTATCCCATTAGAACTAGTGACAAGTTAAAATAGGCGTCGATTATAAACCAAAACCGAATAAAGATCGGTATCAAACGTATAACGGAGATCGAATGGGTAACGGATTCAGGCGTAACTCTGTGATGAGCGAAAACGGAGCGATATAGGCCACCATAGTCGGGGACTCATGATTAAACACGATTTCAACAGGCCACTCGGGGCCAGGTAGGCACCGAGATTATAAGAATACAATTTCAGTGTCGACGCCGCCGGCATTGTATCTGCCATTGGACAAATCAAATATGCCAAGTGGCCATGGCCATTGCAATCCAATCCTGTCCAAAGGGACCCCAACCTGATGTATAAGTATCATGTCACTCATGGCTAGAGGACCAAAGAATACCTACAACTACGAGAAGAAGTGGAACGGTTATTCAATAACAGGCACCTCCAGGAATTTCTGAGTAATAGGGCCAAAAATCACTTCAGGAACAGGGACTCCAACAAACAGACTGAACAAGAGGAACCTCACCATGTCATCAATATGATCATTGGTGGAGTCAACGTCCCCTAGGGGCCAATGCTAAAATGCACTAAGGTGTCCAAGAGAAAAGCGAACCTGAGATTACCAGTCGAAGGGACCATATCTTTCAACAATGAGGACATTTAAGGCATCGTTCAACCATATAATGATGCACTGATAATATCTGTACTCATAAATAAATCTCGAGTTAAGCATGTGTTAATTGATCCAGGTAGCTCGACTAATATCATTAGACCAAGGGTCGTAGAGTAGCTGGGGTCTACATGACCAAATAGTACCAGTAGTATGGGTTTTAAACGGACTCAACATGGCATGCAAGACTACTAAAGAGAAATAACCCTGCCGGTGAATGATAACTAGGGATTATGATGCATTTTACACTCCTTCTTACTTGAGTTTTAATTAGAAATGTGTACAAAATATTCCATAAGGCTCACAGGTTGTACTTGATTGCAGGGTTTGATCAATAAGACGACAATTTGTCAAAAACCAACTCAAAAAGGAATGAAACATGCACAAGTACCAAGACCAAGGCCAAGCTCATTCAAACAGGGCCAGTGCGGCCGCACACCATTTTGTGCGGTCCGCAATGATAAAGTTCAGAGAATAGGCATTTCAGACAGCCAAATAATGCAGTCGCAAAGGATTTTGTGCGGGCCGCATTGACTTCATTGTGGCCACACTCGACTTTGTGCGGTCCGCACAGCTCAAGTTCAGAGAGGTGCCACTTTGGAGGAACTTGGCCAATGCGGTCCTCGGTCCAATTTATGCGGACAACAATAGAAGCCACCGCAACCGCAATGCATTTTGTGCTGTCGCGGTGACCAACTTCAGAGAGCAGATTATTTAGATAAGAGCCTTAGTGCAGCCGCACTCGATTTTGTGCGGTCTGCACTAGCCCCGCAGGGGTATTTTTGATCGGAATTTTAGCCTAGTATAAATAGTTTCTTTTCCCATTTTTAGGTCATCGGTTGTATTTTGGACCGAAGCTGCTTTCGTGAACAATTCTTATTTACCATTTTGAGTCATTTTAGCTTAGTTTCATCATTGAATCTTCAAGTTTTATCTATTAATTAATTATTATGGGCTTTTCTTCATCTATTTCTTTGTTTTCTTCTACTATCATGAGTAGTTAGACCCATTAGTTAGGGTGTGGCTCAGCACTAGTGTGGTAATTGATGGGTATTGAGTTTTAATGCTTCATTGTCTATGGGTTTTTGATATTTGGATTAATTTAGGGTTTTAATGTTGAATTAGTGGTTGGAAATACTAGTTTATGCCTAGTTGACTTTGGCTCTTCTTGAGAAAGAGAGCCTAAGTCTATGAAATTGGTCCAACAAGGAATTGGGGCGTACTCAAGAGATTGATATCCCCAATTAAAGGGTTAAACCTAGAGATAGTAATACCTGACTTGAACCTCTATTGCTTGCACAAATTATTTATACCCAATTGGTCTTGAGAAAGTAAATTAGGGCAAAATCAGTCGAACCACCGAGAGGTGTAGAGTGAGTAGAATCGTACAATGGTTATATTGTAATCTCCAAATGTGATAATCTAGCCTTAGACTCGAGAATTCGTCAATTATCCACCTAGGAAAAAGTCACTTCCCTAGTGCCTTTTTAAACTAATTAGAAATCCTCAATAGTTTACTCTTAGCTTAACTGAGCTCAATTTAGCATTGTAGTAGCATAAAGTTAGAAATAACATCAAAACCAATTATGAAGAGAAGTGCAATTAGGAACAACTATGCAACTCCAATTTAGATAGACACTAAATTCCAATATCTAGCTCCCTGTGGAAATTGATCCCGACCTTCTCGGGTAAAAGTTGCTTCGACCACTCTTGCTGCTTTATAGTAGTGGAGGGTTAGCCTCGATCACTTTTTGGCACCGTTTCAAGGGAGCTAATGGTTTTGGCTATCTATCTAAATAGTTTTGTGTATTGTTCTTCTTTCTTTCCACGTTACTAATTTGTGTGTGTCACAACTTCAGGTACAAAATGGAAGCAAATAACAATGACCCTCTTAGAAATGTGAATGCGGGGGAGGAGGTAGATGATGTCGGAGATGATGAGGTGCCTCTTGTACCTCAAGCACAATGTAGAGGCCGCTAGGCCAATGCTAATGAAAATATTCTAGACCCTCCTCCGCAACCTCCAAGAGTGGCTCCACGAGTTCTCCCAAACCAAGTCTATGCAAGTGCAATTGTCCCACTCCTGATCCGGGCGAGCAATTTCCAAATCACTAACGTGATGCTGACATTGTTGGATCAGCGAGGGTATTTCACGGGTGCTTCCCCTCAAAATGCGTACAAACATCTCAAGGGTTTTGTGGATACCTGTTGGGGGAGCAAACAAACTAATGTGTTCGAGGATGCACTTCAATTAAGGCTCTTCCCATTTTCACTTAGAGGGAAAGCGTTGGATTGGCTTTAGAAACTACCCAACCATTCCATCACTACTTGGGATGAGTTGATCGACAAGTTCATTTCAAAGTTCTTCTCACCGGGGCATATGGAAGCATTGCGGGATAAGATCTTAGCTTTCAAGAAGGAGCCCACCGAATCGATGCATGAGATTTGGGAGAGATATTGAACCATGGTGAAGGAATGCCCGAACAATGATATGACTGAGAATATGTTGCAATAGACTTTCTACCGGGGAATCAACACAACAAATCAATGAATAGTGAACCAACTTGCTGGGGGTAATTTAATGAAGCTGACTTATGATGAAGCTTGTGCCATTCTGGACGAGATGGATGACACATCCTCCAGTTGGCAAAGTAGAGCCAATGTGCTCCAGGGTGACCCCACAGTCACTCACCTACATAAAGAATTACATGATCATGGGTAGGCTATAGCTGAGTTGACAACAACCATGAACCAACTAGCAAAGGCACAATTGCAACAAGTTAAAAATCATCGCCAAGTGAATGCCATGGAGGGTGTCAATATGCTAGTGAATAAAAGAAGAGAAAGAGGTCAACAGAACCAAGGGAGTTTGGATCAATTTGTGGTGGATTCCAAGATGATGGTTATGATGGGCAGAATGAAGAGGTACAATATGTGAACAATTATCAAGGCCAAAAGGGAAATTCTTCCAACCAATAACAATGGAGGCCCCAAGACAATTGGGGCAATCAACAACAATAAGGCAATGGTAATTGGGGAAACAACAACCAACATTCCAATTCGGGCAATCAGAATAATAATCAAAACAATCAGGGTAATTGGAATGGAAACAACAACAAATGGGGTGGTAGAAATAATCAAGGTGGATGGAACAATGGAAATCAAGGAAATCGGGGGAAAGGCTTTCAAAGGCCCCCAATGTACCAACAACTGAACAATCCACCCCATTTCTATCCCAAAGGCCTAGTTCTTCCAACAATGACATAGGGAGAATTGAAATGATGTTTGAATAGATGATAAAAAAGAGTGCGGATTCCGATGCTCAGTTGTCTTCCCATAATACTTCCATTAGAAATTTGGAGGTTCAATTAGGCCAAATCTCACAATCCTTAAATACTCGCCCTAAGAGGGCTGTACTAAGTGATACGATAGTCAACCCGAAGGGTGGCAACAATCATATTATAGCGGTAACTACAAGGAGTGGAAGAGGCTGTGATGTGAATGCCTCTAAACAAAAGCAAATTTTGAGTAAAGAAGTTGAGTTGCAAGAAGATGAAGTTACTTTGGTGGTTGAAAATATGATTGATGAGAACGTGAATAAAGAAGTGAGGATTGATATTCAAGATGACGAGGTGGAAACTTAGAATGACGTGAACTTATCTAGGGAACACGTAATTGACATGTAGTAGCCGGTTGTGCCTAAAGCCAAGGAGCCCTTGCCAAGGCGCCCTTGCCAAGGCGCCCTTGCCAAGGCCACCTCCACCTTATCCTCAAAGGCTCGTTAAGCAAAAAAATAAGAATCAGTTTTAAAAGTTCATTGAAATGATGAAGAGCTTATCTATTAATGTGCCTTTGGTGGAGGCTCTAGAACAAATGTCGGGCTATGCTAAATTCATAAAGGCCTTGGTGGAAAAAAAGCGATCCATGGATTGTGAAACTATAAAGATGACCCACAAAGTTAGTGCAATTGTGCACTCAGTGGCCCCGAAGCTAGAAGATCTCGGTGCTTTCACCATTCCTTGCACCATTGGGAGTGTAGACTTTGCTAAGGCTCTATGTGATTTAGGGGCAAGTATCAACTTGATGCCCTACTCAGTTTTCAAGACTTTGGGTATTGGGCAACCGAGGTTGCTCATGAGATTGCAAATGGCGGGTAGAACTATGAAGAGACATTTGGGTATTTTTGATGATGTTCTTGTCCGGGTGGACAAATGTATCTTGCCAACTGATTTTGTGATCATAGATTATGAAGTTCCGATCATATTAGAGAGACCTTTCCTTGCTACGGGTAAGGCCTTAGTTGATATGGAAGCAGGGGAACTCACCTTTCGGGTGAGTGATGAGAAAATGGTCTTTCATGAGTGAAATGCAAGTCAATAAAGCAGCCCAATAGTTCTGAGGTGTGCTCTTTTGTGGATCTTGTCACGGCTGTGATAGTTGATGATACTAGTGCAGTGATCAATGTGGAGGACCCTCTAGAGGCCGTATTGTTGAATCTTTATTTCAATGATGATGATGGCCGAGTGGAGTGTGTTAATGCTTTACATGGGATGGGCTCTTGCTCTTATGAGCCTAGAAAACTATCTTTGGACCTTGATAATAGGAAGACTCCACCAACAAAACCTTTAATTGAGGAGCCTCCGGTATTGGACTTGAAGCCATTGCCTCCACACCTCATGTATGAATTCTTAGGCCCTAGTTCAACTTTGCCAGTTATTCTTTCCTCTTGTCTTACTAACATGCATGTTGATGCCACATAGGCGGTACTTCAAAAACGGAAGAAGGCAATTGATGGACTTTAGCTGATATTCGGGGGATAAGCTCTGTATTCTGTATGCACAAGATTATTCTGGAAGATGATGCTAAGCCCTTCTTGGAACATCAAAGGAGGTTGAATGAAGCAATGCAAGAAGTTGTGGAAAAGGAGGCGATCAAGTGGTTAGATGCCGGGGTTGTCTACCCCATTTCTGATAGCTCTTGGACCTCACTTGTGCAATGTGTACCAAAGAAGGGTGGCATGACCGTGGTTGCAAAATTGCAAAATGAGTTGATTCCTACCAGAAAAGTCACCGGTTGGAAGGTATGGATGGACTACCGCAAGTTGAACAAAGTGACCCGCAAGGATCACTTTCCATTGCCTTTTCTTGATCAGATGTTAGACCGACTTGCTGGGCGTGCCTTCTACTATTTCTTGGATAGATATTCTGGATACAACCAAATCTTGATTGCTCTGGAAGATCAGGAGAAGTCCACATTCACTTGTCCATATGGCACCTTTGCCTTTTCTAGGATGCCTTTTGGGTTGTGTAATGCACCAGCTACATTTCAGCGGTGTACGATGGTCATTTTCACCGATATGGTAGAAGATGTTTTGGAGGTGTTCATGGACGACTTTAGTATATTGGGTGATTAATTTGATAAATGTTTGAGAAATCTGGATAGAGTGGTGGCCCGTTGTGAAGAAACCAATCTTGTTCTTAATTGGGAGAAATGCCACTTCATGGTGGAAGAGGGCATAGTTCTTGGGCATAAAGTTTAAAAGCATGGTATCGAGGTGGACAAACAAAAAATTGATGTGTTTTCAAGGCTCCCTCCACCTACCTCTGTCAAGGGAGTTAGAAGTTTTCTTGGGCATGCAGGGTTCTACCAGCGATTTGTCAAAGACTTTTTGAAGGTAGTAAATCCCCTATGCAAGCTATCGAAAAAATATGCCAAGTTCGTGTTCAATGAGAGATGTATTCAGGCCTTTGAACTTCTCAAGCACAAGTTGACCACCACTCATATAATTACCGCACCTAATTGGAGCTTTCCCTTTGAACTCGTGTGTGATGCGAGCGATGTTGTAGTTGGGGCGGTTTTGGTTCAATGAGTGAACAAAATGTTTCATCCGGTGTACAATGCGAGCAAGACTATGAATGATGCTCAAGTGAACTACACGGTAACTGAGAAAGAGCTTTTGGCGATTGTATTCGCAATGGAGAAATTCCGGTCATATCTTATGGGTGCCAAGGTCATAGTCCATACCGATCATGCCGTACTCTGGTATTTGATGACGTAGAAGGATTCCAAATCTAGACTGATGCGATAGGTCGTGTTACTTTAAGAGTTTGATTTGGAGAATGTGGACCGGAAGGGGAGTGAAAACCAAGTGGTGGATCACTTGTCCCGCTTGGAGGAGGAGGGGATGCCTCGTGATGGCTTAGAGATCAATGATTCATTTCCCGACGAACAACTCCTTGCGGTGTTGGTGGATGGTATTCCATGATTTGCGGACGTTACTAATTTCCTTGTGACTAGTATAATCCTGTGTGATCTCTCATCTAACCAAAGGAAGTAGCTCAAACAGGATAGTTTGGATTTCTATTAGGATGAACCGTACTTGTTCAATATTTTCACAGAGGGTGTAATACGAAGGTGTGTCCCGGAGGAAGAGCAATTGAGTATCTTGGAGGCTTGTCATTCCTCTCCCTATGGTGGCCATCATAGTGGGGCGAGGACGGCTTCCAAAGTTCTTAGTTCTTGATTTTATTGGACAACTTTGTATAAAGATGCAAGTGAACTTGTGAAGAGGTGTGACGAATGTCAAAGAGCGGAGTGAATTTCGAAAAAAGATGAGATGCCTCTCAATACCATTCTTGAAGTTGATATCTTTGATGTATGGGGCATTGCTTTTATGGGCCTGTTTGTTAGCTCGTGTGGGAACACATACATTCTTGTAGTGGTGGACTATGTTTCAAAGCAGGTTGAAGTCGTTGCTTTTCCCAACAATGAGGCCTGGAGTGTAGTTGTGTTCCTCAAAAAGAGCATTTTTACAAGGCTTGGCACTCCTCGTGCAATCATAAGTGATGGGTGGTCCCATTTTTGTAATAGAGCTTTTGACACTTTTGTTGCAAAGTATGGTGTCAACCACAAAGTTTCTACTCCCTATCATCCTCAAGCGAGTGGCCAAGTTGAATTCTCAAACAGGGAAATCAAAAGTATATTGTAAAAACGGTCAATGCAAATAGGACCGATTGGTCAAAGAAGTTGGATGATGCTCTATGGGCTTATAGGACTTCTTACAGGACTCCGATTGGTATGTCTCCGTATTGGTTGGTGTTTGGGAAATCTTGCCATCTTTCGGTTGAGTTAGAGAACAAGGCCATGTGGGCTTTGATGAAGCTGAATCTTGAATAGGATGTGCCAGCAAATCTTCGTGTGGAGCAGCTTAATGAACTTGATGAATTCCGATTCCATGCCTACTTCCGTTCGTCCTTGCACAAGGATAATATGAAGTACCTTCATGATAAATATGCTCGTGGCAAGGAGTTCAAAGTGGGTGATTTGGTCTTCTTGTTCAACTCTCGGTTACGTCTATTTCCGGGAAAGCTTAAGTCAAAATGGAGTGGACCTTTCGAAGTGGTGTTTGTGACTCCGTTTGGTGCACTTGACTTGAAGAACAAATATGGTGAGGTTTTAGATTTAATAGGCACAGGTTCAAGAATTACTTGGCAAAGATTGATGATAGCCACGTAGTGGCACTCCTCCATCTAAAGTAATTTGATGGTAACTTGCGTCGTGTCGCGACGGTAAATCAGGCGCTTCTTGGGAGGTAACCCATGTGTTTTTCGTTTTATTTTTCTTTGTAGTGTAATTTTGGACTGACTAGTTGTGAGATGTTGTAGGATTGTGTTGGTGCAGTGCAGGAAAAAGTTGGAAAATGACCACTCTCTGAAGTTGGCAATGCGGACCGCACTCATTTTGTGCGGCTGTACCTTTGTGCGGATGCAAGAAATCAATGCAGACCGCACTGATGGTTTGACAAAAGTTGGGATTCTCTGAAGTTTACCACCGCGGCCGCATTGCATTTTGTGTGCTCAGCGATGGTCCATTACGGCCGCATTGCATTTTGTGTGGTCCGCAATGGTCAATTTGTCGATGCCTTATAGTTTCGAGCACTGCGGACTGCGATGACATTTGTGCTGTCCGCGGTGGGTAGGTGAGCTGGGGCCCAGGACCTTTTTCTATAAATAGGGCCTGAGGCCCTCCTTTTGAACTTTTCGACCCTTTTACTCTTTGTGCATAAAAAACACTATTCATCTCTCTCTATTGCACATGATTAACTGTTAAGGCTTATTCATCATCAGTACGTCTCACTTCTGGTACCTTTAATTCACTTTTTATTTGTTTAATTTTATTATTTTCTTTGAATTTTTGTTTTTCCTGTTTCTTCTTCTTTCCCTGCCCGTATTTCTTTCAATTTTGTAGATAGGGTTAGTTAATTTTTGTTTTAAGTAGGACTAGGTATTTAAATCACCGAACCAACACTTAGGGACTCATCAATTGGTGAAAAATTGGACTAACATTTATCAAAACATGAACCCTAGGTTGGTATTGATTTTAGGCACTCAATGAGGACCACGGTGCCCTTGTGTGGTCCGCAATGCTATTTTGTGCGGACCGCAATTTAAAGTCCTGAAAGCTGACATTTGAGGACCGCGACCGCATTGGATTTTGTGCGGTCCGCGGTGCCTCAATGCGGACCGCATTTCCATTTTATGCGATCCGCAGTGCATAGATTCAGAGAGTAGGTAGTTTGAACCCCACCTCTGTGCGGACCACAATGGATTTTGTGCGGTCCACAATGGCCTCTTTGCGGTCGCACTGTTTTTTGTGTGATCCGCACTCTACCATTATAAACTGTCTGCAACATAATTTCTCTGCAACTTGAATTTGATTGTTTCCATGGATACTAACAAACTATGACTTAATGTTGTTTGTAGACAGTAGTAAAATCACGAGGCAAAGGTGGTAAACAAACACGAAGAGGAGAGTCCTCCCGGGGCAGAGGACAAGGAATGATAAAATTGACTCTACAAGTCCGGCAAAGAATAGAGACTAAGAGAAGGCTCATAAAAGCTGCAAACAGAGCTATTGACCACTCAGGGAGTGAGTGTGAGCCTTCACAAGAAGTATCATCAGACTCTGTGTCTGAATATGTGGTTGACTGGCCGGAGAGGTTCAGGTTGAGAGATACACCTCCAACATCCCCCACTGCCCAAGCCTCAGTTCATATATCTTCTGAATCGTCTAAGGGCTCAGCTGAAGGTAGTGGGGATGAGTACTCCACCTCTCCTACAACTTCATTATTCGGAGAAGGTGCAGTAGGCGAAGAAGGGGAAGAAGCAGAAGGGGGTGAGACCCAACTAGGTGGGGTGGATAGGACTAGGAACCCGGAGGCATGGCAGGACCAGTTTAGGAGTGAGATTGCCAACCACAAGTTCATAGAGTGGTGGCCCGAGAGGAAGCTAATACCCGAGCGAAAATTCATTATACATGACCTCGAGCCTCACAACCCCAATGTGTTGAGGTAGTTCAGAGTGAGAGAGTGGGATAGGACTAATTCATAGGCCAGGTGAGAGATGTCAATGAGCACTTGGTGAAGGAGTTCTACACAAATGTAGCCCACATCAAAAAGGGCACTACAGTCACCAAAGTGCGAAACTTGACGGTAAAATTTGATGGCAAGACAATAAAGACTACTTGGGTTTTCTAGAGGAGGATGAGTCACTATATCCGGAGAAGATGAAATTGGGTGAGGAAGCTCGTCCTTGGTTGGAGGAGTACCTGGAAATCCCAGGTACCACCCCCGAGTGGTTGACTACAGAAGTGAAGATATTGTGGAGAAGGTTAAGTTTTGAAGCTAAGGGGTGGGAGACATTTGTGTGCAGCAGGCTAGACCCAACCACCCATGACAACTCACTGTTAGTTTGAACTTCACATATGCAATCAAATTTGGGAAAGACTAAAGAACTGAAAGTGCAAAAGTGCTGAAAGTATAAGTGGGGTTTGGATTTTGAAGGAGTAGTCTTTGTCATAGTGAAAAATGTTCACCGCCAATAGAGCTTAAAAACATGTTTTGCTGCCAAATTTTCATACCCCCACGTGGAGGTTGTCCCTATTACTTATCCAAAAAAATTTAGATGATTACCAATTACCCGCTTAATTAAGAATTATCTCAACTTACTTAAAATACTACTTAGTTCTAACACACTTATGTAACTTACTATCATGGTCGTGTGGTCCCATAGAAAATAAATACATACACTATTCTTTCATTAAAACATCCATGTAAAAAAAGTTGCACATATTTTCTCAACTTCTAATTTTTCTAATCTTATATAAAGAGTATAAATTTTCGTACACTTAATTCTTGAAATGGTAAAAAGATAATTTTTTTTTCTTGTGAAAAAATAATTCATATCCTTAAAATAAAGAAAATCTCATAAACTTTTCTCATATTATGTGTATAATTTAAAACATATTCGAAAGTAGTAATATTAATAACTATATAAAATTATATTTTTCAGACCATTTTTTTTACAAAAATGTTCCACACAAAATACCATATCAAATATATAATAACGATGTCAATGTTGTTAAACTTACGGGGTGTAACACTCACACCCTTTTCACCGAGCTATATTGGTAGCATCGATTATGGCGGGGATAAACGTCGAGAATGTGATGTCCCGGGTCATTACACGGGTGGTGAATGACGGTGATAGAAATTATCCTTTCCCCTGCTTCTTGACCATGTACCTGGAAGACTTAGAGGTGGACAAGCGGAGATTAGATATGAAAATGAAGCCTAAGTCACCGTTTTCCTGGTACAACCTGCAGGGTGATGATAACCCTAAAGTCAAGCACGGCAAGGGAAAAGCCACTGCTCCAATTGGCCAGTCTGACGAGCCAGTATTGGTAGTGGCTCCTACTCAGCCTCCTTCCACTTCAGCAGACATGGCTTCAGGTCCATCCACTTCTATAGTGCCAGACACACCCTCCAACACTGTATACCATTGACTACCAACCGTCTGAGCTAGGCCCTTGCCAGCATCGATAACTGGATGCAGATAGTTTCTTCTAAGTTGTCTGTACTATCTACTACGGTGGCAGCCCAGTCAGCACATCCCCCTCCTCAGGTCCCATAGTCCATTGAGGACACTCTCAAGGATTCTAGACAACCAGAAAAAGATTCTTGAGAACCAAAAATTTACTACAGATGCTATTGAGTCACATGGAAAGGCTCTCAAGGAGCTTTCTAGGGAGTCCAAGAAGATGAGGAAGACTCGGGATTCCAAAGAGCCCGTGAAGGAGTTACGGGTTGAAGTTGAGATATTGAAGGCATATCACTTGCCTTTAGAATTGTTGTTCCAGGACCCAGCACCAGCAGTCTAGCCCCAATAAATGCCAGAGTCCAAGAGGCCTCCTAAGAGGAAGAGGGTGATTCCCCGATTAGATGATGTAGTTATACAGTTTGGCAGACCCGCAGGGGGGTTCCTCCAGCCAGCCTCACGATTCAGCCCAGGACTAAGTCCTGGCCCCGGTCCCAGCAGAGCCACAGATCACTGGGAGCCAATCACAGGTTCCTGAGTAGACAGAGGATCCAGGGGCCTAGACTCAGGACCCCATGCAGACGGAGGGCCCATAGGGAGTTTCTTCTTCCTCTCTTTACTCTATTTTGTGCTTATTTTGCTTAGTCGGCATTGAGGACAATGCTAGCTTTCATTTGAGGGGGTACCCTATTTGGATTTGGATGACTATACATATGACAGATTTTATGATTTCTTTCTTTGTTTTTTATCCTTGGTATGTATATAATTTCAGCATTTCATTACATTTTTCGTACTTTATACTTTGGATCTGTATATAAAAGTTACATTTTTATGTATATATTCATCTCGCTATTGTATATTCGATTAAACCCCCTCTTGTACATATTCAGTTTACTTTCCGCATTTTTCCTTTTCTTAGCTTCTTATTTTATGTTTGTAGCTTCTTGTTTTGAGTTTTTGCAATAAGCTTTTGGTTTTTTAATGCCACAGTTCTTTTCAAAGGTGAAATTTGTGTGAACCGGGTGGCTCTTTCTGATGATGGATGGCGTAACAACCTTCTTAACGGTTTGAGTCTGTTTTCGTTTTGCTTTTTAGTAGTTAGTGGTAAGATTGCCTCAAGAAAAGCTTCACTTGGGCCTAACACATTTGTCTTTTATCCCATGATCAAAAATAAATCGTTGTGTATAGGATGGTAAAAGTTATGACCTTGAAACTATTATGTTGGACGATAATCATCAAGTGATTTTTCGGGATCATTGTGTGCAAATCTTATCTAAGTTTATTGTGGGATCCTGACTCTGTGTCTTTAGCGATCCCATAGCTTGTGTGGTGAGAATTTGCATTTCAAGTCCAAGTCCCGATCCATTAATCTAGAACTTGCCCTGAATGTTTGTCTAGGCGAAATCCTAAGTGCAATTGGACTTGAGACATGATTATAGACTCTCCTTGATCCAAATGATATCTTGAACACTTCCATAGCCCACCAATGATAAAATCCCTAGTCAACCCTTTTGAGCCTTAGACCTTTTTCTTTCAAGAACCACGATACAAGCCTTTACCCGTTCTAAAGATACCCTCTCTTGGCACCTGATCTTTCCTTAGCACATGGCAAAAGTATAAGTTTGGCAGGGAGACGAGGATGGCAACAAAGTGGTAAAAAGGCAAAAAATGAAGAAAAGGAAAGGCAATAAAAAAGAAAAAAAAAGCAAAAGGACAAAAAGAATGTTCAATGTAGAAATGAATAAAGGGATTCAATAAAAGTAAAGAATGCAAGGTGTGGAAATTTGAGAAAGGAGAAAAAAATTGAAATGAACGAGAAAGAGTGACAGTGTGTCTCTCTAACCCCTTAAAAGGAAGTGAAATGACTTTAAAAGTCAAGTGAATACGTGCCAAAATGAAGTAAAAGAAGTGCTAAAGTGAAGATGGAACCTACTTAGACCAAACATTTCCTAACCTGAACCAAAAGCCTTCAGTATGTCTCCGCAAAAGCCCTATATGATCTTGAGTTGAATGAAGCTTACATTAGTGGTGACTCACATAAGGGTCAATCATATGGTACTTAGAGCCGGACTTGTAAATTTTCCTTGAGAGAGATGAGCGTATTTCTATTAACTCGTTTTGAGTGCCATTATCCTAAAGGTGATGTTTGCTTAGGGAGAGTTGAGGATATGTGAGTTTGGGTTCCACAACGACCAAAGTAATAGAAAGAGTCTCTTTGATGTGTTGAGTCAACTCTTGATGCTCTTGTGTCGCACTAAATCCATGATGTTTACAAAAGTGAATGTTGTTAATGATTCATTTGAATTGAGGGCAATTGTTAGTCCCAATTGATTCTAGATGAAGTCACTTTAGGTCGGCTGAATTTTATTGGATTAACTCTTAAAGGGTGGGTCTTATTTTGTTTGCTTCAGGACAAGCAAAAGCTTAAGTTTGGGGGATTTGATAACTAGGCATTATGATGCATTTTACACTCCTTCTTGCTTGAGTTTTGATTAGAAATGTGTAAAAAATAGTCCATAAGACTCATAGGTTGTACTTGATTGCAGGGTTTGATCAATAAGAGGACAATTTGTCAAAAACTAGCTCAAAAAGGAGTGAAACATGAACAAGTACCAACGCCAAGGCCAAAGTCATTCAAATAGGTCCAGTGCGTCCGTACACCATTTTGTGCGGTCCGAAATGATGAAGTTCAGAGAATAGGCATTTCAAGCAGCCAAGCAATGCGGTCGCAAAGGATTTTGCACAGACCGCATTGACTTGATTGCGGCTGCACTCGACTTTGTGCGGTCCGCAAAGCTCAAGTTCAGAGAGGTTCCAGTTTGGAAGAACCTGGCCAATGAGGTCCGTAGTCCATTTTATGCGGACCACAATAGAAGCCACCGCGGCCGCGGTGCATTTTGTGTGGTCTGCAGTGGCCAACTTCAGAGAGCAAAATATTTAGCTAAGAGCCTTAGTGCGGCCGCACTAGACCTGCAGGGGTATTTTTGACCGAAATTTTAGCCTAGTATAAATAGTTTCTTTTCCCTTTTTTAGGTCATCAATTGTATTTTAGACCGAAGTTGCGCTCATTAACAGTTCTTATTTACCATTTTGAGTTATTTTAGCTTAGTTTCATCATTGAATCTTCAAGTTTTATCTAGTAATTAATTATTATGGGCTTTTCTTCATCTATTTCTTTGTTTTCTTCTACTATCATGAGTAGCTAGACCCATTAGCTAGGGTTGTGGCTCAACCCTAGTGTGGGTAATTGATGGATCTTGAGTTTTAATGCTTCATTGTCTATGGGTATTTGATATTTGGACTAATTTAGGGTTTTAATGTTGAATTAGTGGTTGCAAACACTAGTTTATGCCTAGTTGACTTTGGCCCTTCTTGAGAAAGAGAGCCTAAGTCTATGAAATTGGTCCAACAAGGAATTGGGGCGTACTCAAGAGATTGATAGCCCCAATTAAATGGTTAAACCTAGAGATAGTAATACCCGACTTGAACCTCTATTGCTTCCACAAATTATTTATACCCAATTGGTCTTGAGAAAGTCAATTAGGGCAAAATCACTCGAAGAACTGAGAGGTGTAGAGTGAGTAGAATCGTGCAATGTTTATATCGTAATCCCCAAATGTGACAATCTAGACTTAGACTCGAGAATCCATCAATTATCCACCTATGAAAAAGCCGCTTCCCTAGTGACTTTTTAAACTAATTAGACAATCCTCAATAGTTTACTCTTTGCTTAACTTAGCTCAATTTAGCATTGTAGTAGCATAAAGTTAGAAATAACATAAAAAACAAGTATGAAGAGAAGTGCAATTAGGAACTACTATGCAACTCCAATTTAGATAGACACTCAATTCTAATATCTAGATCCCTATGGAAATCGATCCCGGCTTTCTCGGGTAAAAGTTGCTTTAACCACTCTTGCTACTTTATAGTAGGGTAAGGTTGTCCTCGATCAGTGAACAACGTCGAGACCATTCAAGAAACAAAGTTCTATGTGATTGAAGGGGATATGAGATATAATTCTCTATTTGGGAGGCCATGGATTAATACATTAGGGCAAAACCTTCGACACTACACCAGTCACTGAAGGTCCCCACACCGGGAGGGACCAAGATGATTTATGAGGAGCAGCCAGCCATAAAGCAATATTTGCAGCCGATGAGGTGATCCCAATCTTGGCACTTTTGACATCAAAGAACCTGGAGACGGTTAGGAAGGAAAGAACTAAATAGCAATCACCGACACAGGCCGCAATTGAATCGGAGAAGAAAGAAGCGGGCGAGGATGAGGGTTACGGAGTTCCTAGGTCGTTCATCACCCCTGACAGTTTTTATGCCTCCAAATCAACGGTCGAGGAGCTAGAGAAAGTCATACTGATCGAACACTTGCCCGATCGTAAGTTATATCTAGGCACGGGGTTAACCCCCAAGCTCAGGTAAAAAACTCATTAATTTCCTTACAGGTAACATAGATTATTTCGCTTGGTCCCATGTACACATAGCAGGGATTGCCTCTTGAAATAACCACTCATAAGCTAAGCTTAGATCCAAAATTCTACCCGGTTAAATAGAAGAGGAGGCCTCAGTCCGAAGTCAAGCATGCATTCATCAAAGACTGGGTATCTAAACTCATTAGAATAGATTCCATTTGGGAAGTTAAGTACCCGGATTGATTGGCTAATGTAGTGGTGCCTAAAAGGGGAAATTAATTAAGAATGTCAGTATATTGTAAGGACTTGAACAAAGTGTGCCCCAAGAATTAGTTTCCTTTGCCTAACATCGATCGCATAATCGATGCAATCGCCGGGCACGAGATACTCGGCTTTCTCAACTATTCCCCGTACAACCAACTCCGGATGGACCCGCGCAATAAAAAAATTCTTTTATCATTACGTAATGCCATTCGGACTAAAAAATGTTGGTGCCACATATCAACACCTAGTAAACCAGATGTTCGAAGAACAAATAGGAAAATCAATGGAAATTTACATTGACGACATGTTAGTTAGGTCCTTGCGAAATGACCATTTGAAACATTTGCAGGAAACCTTCAACATACTGAAGAAATACAATATGAATCGAAACCCGGAGAAATGCACATTCGGGGTCATATCCAAAAAGTTCCTTGGATATCATGGTCTCTAACCAGGGGATCGAGACCAATCCCGACAAAATCAAAGCTATAGAAGATATCTCCCTGATGGACAATGTCAAGGCCGCTCAGAGGCTAACCGGGCGCATAGCCTCCCTGGGCCGGTTCATATCGAGCTCCTATGATAAGAGCCATCACTTCTTCTCATTATTAAAGAAGAAGTAACTTCTCATGGACCCCGGATTTCCAACAAGCTTTGGGTAAACTCAAATGATACCTTTTTGTGTCCACCCTTGCTCTATACTCTAAAGGCATATGAGCATTTGTACTTGTACTTAGTGGTATCTGTGATAGCGGTAAGTGGAGTCTTAGTCCGGGAAGAGGAATTTATGACACGTATCCACTAAGGAACATAATGCAATCCAAGCTCTTGGGCCGGTTAGCCAAATGGGACTTGGAATTAGGGGGTGCGATATCGAATATCGACCCTAGGCTGCCATCAAATCCCAAATTTTGGCAGACTTCATGGCTGACTTTACACCAGCCTTAATACCCGAAATCGAAAAGGAATTATTGTTAACCTCAGAACTTTCTCGAGAATCTGGACCCTCTTTATAGATGGTGCCTCAAACGTAAAGGGGCCCGGACTTGGCATTATATTGATGTCGCCCACAGGTAAGATAGTTAGGCAATCTATTAGAACTGTGAAATTGACTAACAATGAGGCCGAGTATGAAGTCATGATTGCAGGTCTTGAATTGGCTAAAAGCCTAAGGGCCGAAGTGGTCGAATCTAAGTCTGACTCACTCCTTGTGGCAAAGCGAGTCAATGGGACATTCAAAGTAAAAGATAAACAAATGCGAATGTACTTAGACAAATTACAAGTAACGTTGCACCAGTTCGAGAAATGGACCCTAAAACACATTCCTCGGGATCAAAATTGTGAAACCGATGCTCTGGCTAACATAGAACCATCGGTTGATGATGATGAATTCAGATCAGGAACAATCGTACAACTCATGAAATTGGTGGTGGAAGAAGGCCTTGCTGAAATAAACTCAACAAGTTTAACTTGGGACTATAGAAATAAGTATATAGATTACTTGAAAACTGGGAAGTTGCCCTCGAATGCTAAAAGGTCGAGAGCTTTATGCACAAAGGCAGCCAAGTTCAACCTATCCAAAGGTACCATATTCAGAATAATGTTCGACGGCCCGCTAGCCATATGCTCCGGGCTGGAAAATAATGAATATATTTTAAGGGAGGCTAATGAAAGCACCTGCGGGAATCATTCGGGGCTAGAGTCTTTGGTTCGTAAAGTAATCAGAGCCAGTTATTATTGGATTAATTGGAGAAAGATACAAGGGACTTCGTATGAAGATGCGATGGCGGTCGGAGGCATGCACCGATGATCCATCTCCCGGAGAGCTACTACACTCGGTCTTGTCACCTTGGCCATTCATGAAATAGGGAATGGACATTGTCGGTCCCCTGTCGTAGGAACCTGGTAAGGCTAAATTCATATTGTTTATGACTGATTATTTTTCTAAATGGTTTGAAGCTCAAGCGTTCAAGAACCCTAGTGTGGGTAATTAATGGGTGTTTTTGTTTGATGCTTGGATGATGTTGGGTGTTTGGTATTTGGGTTGATTGTATGTTTCACTCAGATTTAGTGGTTGCAAACACTAAGTCTAGCTTAGTGGGTCTTGACTCTTCTTGAGAAAGAGAGTCTATGACCTCACAATTAACCCAACAAGGATTTGGGATGGACCCATGAGAATGGTAGTCCCAAGTAACGGGTTAAACCTCGAGAGAGTAACTACCCTACTTGAACCATTAGTTGCTTGGGCAAATTAGCCTACCCAATTGGTCTCGAGAGAGTCAATTGGGCAAAATCACTCTCTCTACCGAGAGGTGTGAGAGTGAGTGCTAAGTGCAACGGTTATCCATATTTCCCTTAATTATCATCCTTGCATTAGAATTCTATACCCGTTAATTAGTCATCTAGGCGAGTGCTATGACCCTAGTGCTTTTCTCTATTTGCATACAACTAGCATCATTACTTAGCATAATTTAGTTTACAATTTTTGTTGATAAATTTAGTTGATAAACAAAAGAAAAAACCAAAAATGATAGAAGCAAAATTATGAGCCAAAACACTTTTCTAGACTTCACAAATATTCGACTCCAACAACTAGCTCCCTGTGGAAATTGACCCATACACCACTATCAGGTAAAAGTAGTTAGCGCCCACTCTTCCTAAGGGTTGAGTCCGCAGTGAACACTTTTTGGCACCGTTGCTGGGGATCTTACGGTGTTAACTATTTGTGTAGCTAGTTTTGTGTTTTGCTTCTCTTTCCTTCTTTTTACTAACATTATTTATGTCGAACCAACAGGTACACATGGATTTAAATGGGAATGTCCCTCTTGACAATGTGGTCGCGGGGGAGGAGGTTGATGATGTTGAACAAGAGGAACTCCAGGTACCACAAATGCCACGGAGAGGTAGAAATGCTAATGCAAATCCTAATGATGCACTTCCAGACCCTCCTCCGCCTCCACCAAGAGTTGCTCCAAGGGTCCTTCCTAACCAAGGTTATGCAAGTG
>MU756776.1:13788-30858 GCA_026770625.1 Nicotiana glauca
AAAATACGTTCTTAATTGACGTTCACATTCTTAAATAAAAATAATTTGACAAAAGCGTTAATTAATTCTAAAAATGCACAAGTAAGGTAACATGTACAAAAATTAATTTTTAGCCAAATATAACAGTTAAGCGACCGTGCTAGAACCACGGAACTCGGGAATGCCTAACACCTTCTCCCGGGTTAACAGAATTCCTTACCCGGATTTCTGGTTCGCAACTATTAAACAGAGTCAAACCCTTCCTTGATTCAGGATTCAAACCGGTGACTTTGAATCTCCCAAGTGGCGACTCTGAATCTTAAATAAAAACGAATCTCGTTTGGATTGTCCTTAAATTGAAAAACTCCTTTCTTACTATATCCCTTCCCGGGATATAATAAAAGCCGATAAAGCTCTTTCGGAAAAAGGAGGTGTGACAGCAGCCCGATCCGATATATATCAAATACCCTTACTATGTGGTCCTTGACCCCTCGAATACAGACTTGGCCACTCGGTCTCACTCAGCTAAGACAGGGTTTCCAACCCCAGGTATTTCTCAGTTGGATTGCCAATTTCTAAAGTCGGTTCATATTATGTTTATCAGTTAAGAACATGAATGAGAGTATGATTTCAACAAGTAAGGTAAGGTCAACTAGCACAACATACCCCCTAAGCGTTTTACAGACCGGCACAATGCCCCAAACATGTCAACTAGCCCAAAATATACTGATATTAATTAAGTCTCAGTCAAAAATACAGTAGAGTCATCAATCGGGATGGACCGAGTCCGAATCCCCACTAGTAACAAACCCCACGCTCATCATACAGTGCGTGTCTCATCTCAACATAGCACCACGTAGTGCAAATCCGGGGTTTCGAACCCTCAGAACATCATGTATAACCATTACTCACCTCAAGCGGGCCGAAATCCTAGCTTGCTTTGCGCTTTCCTCGCAATTCAACCTCCTCATGCGTAGAATCTGGTCAAAACCACAAGGAATATATCACAATAGGCTAAGGGAACATAACCCAATCGAAAAGACTCGAAAATTATCAAACATCACGAAGTTAGCAAAACCCGAGCCCCAGGCCCACTTCTCAAAAAATTACAAAATTTGCATCACCAAATTCCTCGTCTCGCCACGAGTTCATACATATCAATTTTACCAAAATCGGAGTTCAAATGCCCCCTCAAATCCCAAATTTTCATTTCAGAAGTCAAGCCCTAGTTCTTCCAATTTTACCCAAATTTCCATGAATTTACAGGTTGATTCTTCAATAAAATGATGTTTCTAGGCCATAGGACTCACCTCAAATCAATTCCTGTTGAAACCCTCTTCAATTGCTACCAAAAAGATCCCAAGGTGCTCAACAATGGTGGAAAAATGACCTAGCTTCGCGGATGATATGATTTAAAAACCCTTCTACCCAGGTGCCATTTACCCTACGCGAACGCGGTCAACACCCCCGCGTTCGCGATGACCAGAAAATATTGACCAGGAATTAAACCTATGCGAACGCGGTGCCCAAGCCGCGAATGTGATGCTTCAAAAACTCTAACTACGCGAACGCGTGCACTATGACGCGAACGCATTGAACAATTTCACAAGGCCCTGATTTCCTTCTACGCCAACGCGTTACCTCCCACGCGAACTCGGTGCTTTGCCTTCTAGAACTTCGCGAACGTGACCCTCTCCCACACGAATGCGAAGACCAAATTTCCAAGCCCTCACATTTCCTCTACGCGTTCGCGACATCACCTACGCGAACGCGAAGGGAAAATCTCTGCAACACCAACAGCTGAAAATCTGCTACTTTTAAAGTCTAAAAATGGTCCGATTGACCACCCGAAACCACCCTGAGGCCCTCGGGACCTCAACCAAAAGCACCAAAACATCCTAAAACATTATTCAATCTTCAAAACACATCAAACAATGCTAAAACCATTAAATCACATCGGATTCAAGCCTAAGTTTCTTCAAAACTTCCGAATTACGCATTTGATCAAAAACCCGACCAAAACACCTCTGAATGACCTGAAATTTTGCAAACACATCCAAAATCACCTAACGGAACTACTGCAACTCTCGAAATTCTATTCCGACCTCCGTATCAAAATCTCACCTATCAACCGGAATTCACCAAAATACTAACTTCTCCAATTCAAGCCTAATTTTACACCGGACCTCCAAAACCAATTCTGATCGCACTCCTAAGTCATAAATCATCCCCCGAAGCTAACTCAATCACCAGTAATCACATCCGAGACCTCTAACTGAATAGTCAACTTCCGGTTGACTTTTCCAAAACAAGTCTTCCTTAAAGAGACTAAGTGTGTCATTTCCATCTGAAACCAATTCAATTCGACTCGATCACCTCCAATACCGAGAATGAAGCATAGAGAAACATAAAAAATGAGGGAAACGGGGCGGTAACTCACGTGACGACGGGCCAGATTGTCACAAAACAAGTAAAGAGGAAGGGGGGTCCTAGGTTTATAAATAACATGGATCACCCCACACAATACCCGGTAACCATTTATACACATGGTGTTATTGCATGGTCATCATATCCATGTCTACCCTTACCCACCCTGTTAAGGTATTAAATCGCGGAATGGTCTCGTTACTTATTGCATGTTATTACCCATCCCAATCCTATCAGCCCCGGAGGTATTAGGGACTACTAGTCCTAAAGGGGAGGGAAAATTGGCTTTTAGAGTTTAAAAGGGACAAAAGTCTAAGGAGACATTCAAAACATACATGACAAGTATGGGGAAGCAGATAACAAACAAGGCTCAAACAAACCTCCTTACAATATAAAGAACATATAGTTTTAGCATGTCTTTCAAATACTAATTAGGTCTTTAATTAAACTTAAACGTTAAGGCGTGCCTGATTTATTACATATTTTCATATAAGAAGTCCAAATTAGGTCTGCCTGCTGGTTGTAATTATTAAAGATTGCTGTAGTTAATTAATTACCTAATGGCTTGACTATGTGAGACATATAGGCATGATATCTAGCAATGCGAAGTACACTGAGTTTAAAGAAAGCTTTCTGATTATAGACAAACATAAACTCTACAGATGTTGAGTACCGAAACTATTGATTTTAGACTTGATTCAGATTCAGTTGATTACCCTTATAGACATGCTTGCTAAGCGTGACTTGTTTTAAAATATTTACAGAAGTGCGAGGGTCCTATAGGCATGGTATCTATAATGCAATTTTGTTATTTTAAACCTATAAAGCATTTGCCTAGTGATAGATGCAAAAATGCATAATTTAAAAGATCCTATAGACAAGTTATCTACATGATGCAAGAATGTAGAAACCTATAGTCATGGTGTCTATATGAGTGCAGAACCTTAAGGACATGGTATCTATATATGCATAAATGTAGAACTTTAAGCAGGGTTTCTATATGAAATGCATAAGTGCAGAACTATAGACAGGATTTCTATATGCATAAGTACAGAACTATAGACATGCATAAGTGAAGAACTATAGACAAGATTTCTATATGACATGCATAAGTGAAGAACTATAGACAGGATTTTTATATGACATGCATAAGTGAAGAACTATAAGCATGATTTCTATATGACATGCATAAGTGAAGAACTATAAGCAGGATTTCTATATGATATGCATAGATGAAAAGCAGGATGAGATTGCAGGAATACCTAAGAACATGATGTCTACCCACATGCATACATGAGTGACCCTCTCCTTTTCACTATACACCCCATAAGTTATTACAAATTATTACAACCCAGAATGAATAAAGAAAAAGAAAAATTACATCACATCATAAATTAAAGTACAACCAAGGAGAGCCTAATTTAGAATCTAAGTCTGAAACATGAAATAAACCAACTCTAAAGATCTGATTTCCAAAGCCTTTCTCATTCTTGGGTGTGTCAGAGTTCCCAGGAGCTTCATAAACTTCGGGAAATGCTTACACCTAAAAAAGTTGCAGAATTGAATTAAAGTGCAGTGTGGAAGGGCCAACCCTCAAATGTCCAAGTTCAGAGGGAACTCAAGGTCCTCAAAGCAAGGCTCATAGGAGGGAGGCATAAATTAGAAACTAGGAATGAGTGTAAGTGCAAGAGAGGGGATTCCGGGAAGGCCATGGCAGGCTGGTAGTCATACCCAGCAATTAGGAGTGCTGGCACACCCCTAACCATCTTGTTAGCCACATTTGTTTGGGAGTTAGGATCCATCAAGGATTAGGTTCTAACATGAGTAGAAATTTGGATACTGCTATGCCTGGACCTTAACTCAAACACATAGAGGGAATAGGGGTATAGGGATTCACAGTAGAAAACAGGTGCAAAGAGAATAGCATACAGATTAATCACTGAACATGGACAGTAAAGTAAACAGGATTGCAGAAGTTGTAAATAAACAGAATTGTGTGATGGCTGAAACTAAATTAGGACATACCAGTTTCAGAAATAAGCAGAAAAAAAAGGAGTAGTAAAACCCAAATTGCAAGCTAACAACCAGAAGAAATTCAGATGAGAATGTGAAAGTATTGAAATTGAGAGTGTGAGTGTGAGGTAAGCAGTGTAAGCTGAAAGGGTGTAAAAGTATTGAATTCGAAAAAGTCTTAAAGAGTATTTAATTGTTTATATTAAGTGCAAAAGGGTAGTCCCCTATTATAGTACAGACGACAAGTAAGAAAAGGTAAGAAAATAGCTTTGCAATCAATCACATAAAATCTCCCTTTAGTTAAGGGATTCTGATTTCAAATGGGTAGAAGACAGTTAAGGAAAGAATTTGACTGAGATATTTCCCAAAGTAACACAAAAAGGGTAAATACATAGGAGTTTATTTAAGGAAAAAGTCCAGTGGTACATGGTTTGTGAAAGAATAAGGAAAAGGAATCATTCAAACAGCCAGTAAAATCAAAATTACAGGCCTTATTCGAATGAACCAAGTCAGGAACAGAGAGGAAAGGGTTTTACTTAAGGAAAATCAATAACAATCAATCAAACCTTACTAAAAGAATTCGAAATCAATCAATAATTGGCAAGACCTTTTTTGAAAAAAGAACTTCTCGTATATAAAGCACACAAATATCAAACATATAATGAGTTGTCATGCTGATTAGAAAAGATTAGCATAGAAATTTTCATAAAAAGGTTCAGGTCCAATTTATAGACTTAGAGTGAGTCTGAGAGTTTAGGGTTTCAAAGTAGAACCCTAGTCCAAACATAAAGATCGAACTTGCCAAAGAAACCCCCAAATCCTAGGGTTTTAACTCGAATCAGATACAGAGATAAGAGGGCAAATCATTGAAACAGACTCAGAGGTCTCTTTTAGAGACTCATGAGAAACCAACAGACATGATAGCAGATTTGAAAGCATAAATAACATGTTTGAGAAAAGCTCGAAATTTAAACAAGTTCAGAAGAGAGAAAAAGTGATATAAACTTAAGAACAGTAAAGGAGGAATGCTTAGAACTCAAATAAAAGTCTAGTAAAGAAAACAAACTTGAGAACTCAGTAGGAAACACATTCAGTAGAAGAATACTAGAAAGTATAGCAAAGAACATGTAGGAAAACATAAAAAAAATTAACATGCGAGCCTAGTCTAAAGGCACAGTAGAATACAAAGGTATAGAAGAATCGTGTTTAGAAGAAAATAGAAGAACAACACATGCATGGTAGAGAAAAGAAAACATACGAGCATAATATAGACGAACACACATAAAGAAAGAATCAGAAAGATGTTATTTGAAAACCTTTCACAAACCCTAAATCGAAGAGAAGCAATTTTTGAAAGAAAGATTTGGGAAAATATTTTAAAAATCCAGTTGAACACAAATATATCACAGATCTAAGAAAACAATCAAAGAAAAATCTCAAATAGCTTAGGATTTCAGAGAAACCCTAGAAATGAGAAAGGCTTAAAAGAAACTTTGATCTTGAGTCGGAGAGGTAGAATCATGCCCCTAATGCTTGAATATGCCGGAGCACAGGCCGGAGAGGCCATAAAACCATAGATCTAAGAAGGTCTGAAGGATAACCATTGAGGTCAGACCTCAAAGCTTCGAACAACCATGGTCTAATAGTGGAGAGGGTGAGTACAGACCATCCATGGCCTGAGAAGCCATAGATTCCGGTGAAAGTACAGTGGAAAAGGGTTGGAGACGGTTAGGATTCTGAAGAACCTTTGAGAGAATTTTAGGAGTGGAGAGTATTCAAGGGCGGCGGATTAAACGAAATGGGGGGATTAGGGTGTGGTAGGTGAATTAAAAAGGAAAGGGGTGATCCTATCAACGACTTGGATTGAAAGGAAATTCGGGCGGGTTAAATAAATAGGTTAAGGGGTTGGGTAAAATTGGAATTGGGCTGGTCCAGTTGGGGTTAGGATTAGGTCAATTTGAGGCCTAAAATTGAAATGTAAATAGGCCGTAATTGCAAAGAAATGAGGCTAAATGTTAAATAGCCACTTTTCCCTTTTATTTTTATAAAACTAGTAAAAATGATTTTAAAAGTAAATTAGAAGTACTGAGACAGTTAATAACACATAAATATTAATTTCAAAATTCTTGAACCAATTTTTATAATTAAAATGCTATTAAACTTAAAATTTGCTAGAATTACAATTATATGCAATTTAGCTTTTAAAATACCAAATAAATTTGTAAAAATGTAAAAAATTACCTTAACTATATTTTGGTATAAAGTTGGGAATAAAATAAATTTTTTACCAAAATAGATAATTTTGGGAATAATTACTGATTTTGTACTGCTAAAATGGATAATAAATTGATTTTTAAAATCTTAGAAAATTGAGAAAAAATACTAAAATCCTTGGGAATGCTTTATATATATATATATATATATATATATATATATATAAAGTATTTTGTATATAAAAATACATAGGAAAAAATTGGGTATCAACAGATGCCCCTCTTTATCCGGGAAGGCTGGAAGAGTTGTCGGGTAAAGATACGATGGCCAATTTTGACCGAACGGAATAGTTTGAAGCGATTGACCAGGATTTGGTTCCTGAGCTACCTACATATCCCTGGTCTTATAGGAATCAAGCCGTATGTAGTTCGGGATCCGCCGGCGGAACATCCCGATAGAGATTTTTTCAAAAACGGACGAGATATTCGGGTTGGGGTGGTGGTTATGAGTTTATTAGGGCTACGGGAACTGGAGCAGGATCGCTCCTGCTGGGATGGCTGTTGCTCGTCGGTTTACCTGCAAATAAACAATACGAGCGCATATATTGTGCATAAATTTAAACGTGATGCAAGTTCCCGTCGGACCATGAATGTTGTCTTTTGGATGGTTAGGATGACGTCCTTAGACAATGATGTCCTGGGCTATGAAGCATATGGTAAAGGATTCGCACGATATGGAATGATTCTCTCGGGCTATGAGAATGATCCATCTGATCGATGATGCCTTTGAACAATGATATGCAAGAGATAAAGGAATCCTCAAATCATGGCATGGTTTTCTCGGGCTATGAAGATGGTGCCTCCGAACAATGGCGCCTTTGGACAATTTGGCGATCTTTCAGCCCATGAAATACAGAAGGTGGCGATCTTTCAGCTGATGCAAGATTTAAATGAGGTGGCGATATTTCAGCCAATGCAAGATTTAATGAAGTGGCGATATTTCAGCCATGCAAAGAATAAAATGGCGATCTTTCAGTCGAAGCAAGATTTAAATGAAGTGGCGGCATTTCAGCCAATGCAACATTTAAATAAGTGGCGATCCTTCAGCCCATGAAATGCAGAAGGTGGTGATCTTTCAGCCGATGCAAGATTTAAATGAGGTGGCAATATTTCAGCCAATGCAAGATTTAATGAATTGGCGATATTTCAGCCATGCAAAGAATAAAACGGTGATCTTTCAGCCGATGCAAGATTTAAATGATGTGGCGGTATTTCAGCCAATGCAAGATTTAAATGAAGTGGTGATCTTTTAGTCGATGCGGGATTTAAATGAAGTGGAGATATTTCAGCCATGCAGGTGGAGACACAGCTTAGTCTCGAAAGGCAAAATAGTAGCTTTATGTAATGCAGGAAATGTAAATGGAAGTAGAGCTTAACCTCGGAAGGCAGAATAGTAGCCTTATGCAATGCAGGTAATGCAAATGGAGGTAGAGCTTAACCTCGGAAGGTAGAATAGTAGCCTTATGCAATATAGGAAATGCAAATAGAGTAGAGCTTAACCTCGGAAGGCATGCAATGCAAAAAATGCAAACGGAGGTAGAGCTTAAGCTCGGAAGGCACAATAGTAGCCTTATGCAAAGTAGGAAATGGAAATGGAGGTAGAGCTTAACCTCGGAAGGCAGAATAGTTGCCTTATACAAAAGATGAAAGGTGAACAGTAAAATATCTCTTAGTTGATGGCTGATAGCTGGTCGCTGATTGTGATATTGTGGCTGTCTGGGATATTGTATGCAGATAGCGGTTGCGAAACGATAATTTCGAGAGTCATATTCATGAGCAATAGGAGTGTGTAATATATAAGCTTGTGACTTGGCTGCCTGCATCCAAAGAAAAATCGTGAGTTTTGTAAAGGGAATGGTTAGTTCGTGTCCCCGATGCCTTTGCTTGATTGGTTCGGCTCTGATTTGGTGATACTGTGGATATATTTGGGGTAGCATTGCTAAACAAAGCAATTCTGATAATAAACATGCATGAGTTTGTTAAAGATATGACATATGTATATATATTTAAGAAATAGTTTTAGATGAACCGATGATCGTGACGTGGTTCAGGACATTGCGACCTCTCTCGTTACGGAATTTTGAGGGTCCTCCTCAAAATTCTGCCCCAGTTTACTAGGTTGCTGCTTCTGACGGCTGCTTGCGATGATCGGCTGAAGTTACTTCGGAATTTTGAGGGTCCTCCTCAAAATTCTGCCCAAGTTTCCAAATGCGGGGGAAATGAAAATTTTATTGAATTGTGACCGAACCCATAAGGCTTCCTACGTATCCCCTCTTAAATTGGAATCAGGTCAGATGTAGTTCAAATTACATAACGAAATCACAAATAGTTACACATAGTATCGCTTGACTGCATCTGAATTGATTGGTTTTGGAAAACTTCTCCGTCCATTTTTGCAAGTATGAGGGCTCCTCCTGTCAGAACCCGATGAACCATATATGGGCCTTGCTAGTTAGGAGAGAACTTCCCTTTGGCTTCATCTTGATGTGGAAAAATCTTTTTTAACACCAGTTTCCCTGGTGTGAATCATCTTGGTTTGACTCTCTTGTTGAAGGCTCGAGACATTTTGTTCTGATAAAGCTGGCCATAGAAAATTGCATTCATTCTCCTCCCCTCTATAAGAGCCAACTGCTTGTAACGACTCTTCACCCATTCTGTATCGTCGATCTATGCTTCCTGTATGATCCTTAGGGAGGGAACTTCTACTTCGGCGGGAATGATCGCTTATGTACCATAAACCAACATATAGGGAGTTGCACCAGTTGATGTGCGAACTGTGGTACGATACCCCAATAAAGCAAATGATAGTTTCTCATGCCACTGTTTATGATTTTCTACCATCTTCATCAGTATCTTCTTGATGTTCTTGTTGGCGGCTTCTACAGCTCCGTTCATCTGAGGCCTGTAAGCTATGGAATTCTTGTGTTTGATCTTGAAGGTTTCACACATAGCTTTAATCAAATCACTGTTGAGGTTGGAACCATTGTCAGTAATGATTGATTCTGGAATCCCGAATCGACAAACGATACGGTCACGGACAAAGTCTACCATGGCTTTCTTGGTCACTGCTCTGTAAGATGTTGCTTCAACCCATTTGGTGAAATAGTCAATCGCTACTAGGATAAACCTGTGCCCGTTTGATGCGACAGGTTCGATTGGTCCGATAACACCCATTCCCCAAGCAGCGAATGGCCAGGGCGAGCTTGTTTCATTAAGATCATTTGAAGGCACTTTTATCATGTCTGCATGGATCTGACAGCGGTGGCACTTTCGGACATACTAGATGCAGTCCGTCTCCATAGTCATCCAAAAATAACCTGCCCGGAGTATCTTCTTGGCTAAGATGAAACTATTCATATGTGGACCACAGGTCCCGGCATGAATTTCCTCAAGCAGCCTGGAGGCTTCTTTCGCATCGACACACCTTAATAATCCCAAATCAAGGGTCCTCCTATATAGGATTCCTTCGCTGTGAAAGAAATTATTGGACAACCTTCGAAGTGTGCGTTTCTGAGTAGTGTTTGCAAGTTCTGGGTATTCTCTTTTGGCTAAATATTCCTTGATGTCGTGAAACCAAGGCTTTCTATCTGCTTCTTCCTCAACATGAGCACAGTAAGCTGGCTGATCATGAATCTTTATTAGAATAAGTTCTATGAAGTTCTTATCTGGATGATGAATCATAGATAATAGGGTAGCCACTGCGTCAGCGAACTCATTCTGGAATGCCGAAATTCTGTCTTTGTGAACCTCTTCGTCAACTCTTGTACATGATGCAAATACGGGAGTATCTTGGAGTTCTTGGTCGCCCATTCTTCTCGGACCTGATGTATAAGCAAATCTCCGAATCTCCAATCACTAGCAACTCTTGGACGTTCATGTTAATGGCCATCTTGAGCCCTAAGATGCAAGCTTCGTACTCGGCCATATTGTTGGTGTAGGGGAACCTGAGCTTGGCGGATACCAGATAATGCTGACCGATTTCTGATACTAGGACTGCCCCTATGCCAATTCCTTTAAAATTTGCTGCTCCATCGAAAAACATCCTCCAACCATCATAGGATTCTGCAATGTCTTCCCCTATGAAGGATACCTCTTCATCAAGAAAATACGTCTTTAGGGGTTCGTATTCTCCATCCACATGGTTTTCTTCAAGGTGATCTGCTAATGTCTGTCCTTTGATTACTTTTTGAGTTACATAGACAATGTCGAATTCACTCAGCAGGATTTGCCACTTAGCTAGCTTGCCGGTGGGCATGGGCTTCTGGAAGATGTACTTCAATGGGTCCAATCTTGATATGAGATACGTGGTGTAAGCACAGAAATAATGCATCAACTTCTGAGCTACCCAAGTCAGAGCACAACAGGTGCGTTCCAACAGAGAATACTGAGCCTCGTACGGGGTGAACTTCTTCTTGAGATAATAGATGGCCTGCTCTTTTCTCCCCGTTTCATCATGCTGCCCTAGAACACAACCAAACGCTCCATCTTGTACCGCAGGGGTCTACCTGGCTCAGATGGGACCAAAACTGGCGGTGTTGACAGGTACTCCTTAATTCTGTCGAAGGCTTTTTGGCAGTCGTCAGTCCATTTGGTAGCAGCGTCCTTCTTCAGCATCTTAAAGATTGGCTCACAGATGACGGTAGATTGTGCTATGAACCGGCCAATGTAGTTAAGTCTTCCCAAGAAACTCATTTCTTTCTTATGCTTTGGCAGTGGCAATTCTTGAATAGCTTTGACCTTCGATGGATCCTATTCTATCCCTCGGCGACTCACAATGAACCTAAGAAATTTTCCAGCTGGAACGCCAAATGCACATTTGACGGGGTTCAACTTCAGGTTGTACCTTCTCAGTCTATTAAAGAATTTCCTTAAATCTTCCATGTGATCAGTGGCTTTCTTGGACTTAATGATGACATCGTCTACATACACTTCGATCTCCTTGTGTATCATGTCATGGAAAATAGTGGTAATGGCCCTCATGTAGGTGGCCCCTACATTCTTTAACCCAAACGGCATCATCTTGTAGCAGTACATTCCCCACGGTGTAATGAAAGCCATTTTCTCAGTATCTTCTTCATCCATCTATATCTGGTGGTATCCAGCAAAACAATCAACGAATGACTACAGCTCATGCTTGGCGCAGTTGTCAATCAAGATGTGTACATTCGGCAAGGGGAAGTCATCCTTTGGACTAGCCCGGTTGAGATCCCGATAGTCGACACAGACTCTAACCTTCCCATCCTTCTTCAGTACTGGCACAATGTTGGCTAACCATGTCGAATACTCTACTACCCTGAGAACCTTAGTTTTGACCTGCTTAGTGACCTCTTCCTGATTTTCAAACTCATGTCAGGTTTGAACTTTCTGAGCTTCTGCTTCACTGGTGGGCAGGACGGATCAGTCAGCAATTTGTGAGCCATAATGGATGTGCTTAGACCAGTCATGTCGTCGTATGACCAGGAAAATATGTCTTCATAGTCTCTTAGAAACTCTGTATATTATTGCTTCTCTGATGGTGACAAGTGAATGTTGATTCGCGTTTCTTTGGTGTTTTCTGTATCTCCCAAGTTAACAATCTCAGTCTCGTCCAAGTTGGACTTAGGCCTATTTTCGAAGTTCTCAACTTCCTTAACAATCTCTTCTGGTATATCATTTTCCTCTGAATTTATGTTCGTTTGTTGTGTTGTCTCCTTGCATGTCACAATCATTGGTTCATCATGATAAGTAATAGTAATGTTGTTTGAGTAAAGTAATGAGAGAAAATAATAAGAGTGAGATTTATAAGAAAATTGAAATACTTTAATAAATTCCATAAGTGTTTTGAATGTTGGAGCTCTTTCTTGCGAAAAATAAAAATGCGAAAGGAAAATAAACTAGTAAAATAAAATAGTACGTGGTGCTTTGTTCAGCCTTGATACCCCAAGGCACGTCGGGCTCTGGTGGTTTTGACGGTCCAGTTGTCGAGGCGTGCTCCCTTGTTTACAGCCTGTATGGAAGGGCCTTCCTCCCCCTCCTCCTCAAAAATAACACAGCAATCCATGTCAGCATCTTCTAGGAACAAGTTATTCATTGTTGCTAGTGCTTCCTCTTCTTCTGACCTATATATAACCTCGGCTGGCTGGAAGGTCTGCTCTAAATGGGGTATCGGCTGCTCCAATGGATAGTAAGGACCGCGTCAGGGTGGCGACCATTCCTTGTATTCTTTCCAGTTATACTCATATCCCAATCCGAAGGTGGTGCCATGCTTCTTGAGCTTGATGGGCTTAGCGATTCCTTGGAGATTCTTGCCAGTCCCTTGCCAAGTTCACACCCGCTCCAATTCAGTATGCTTTCAATTTTGTTGTCCCACCTTTTGTCTTTATCGACGGCGTTGACTCGCTCAATGTGGTGGTAAGTTTTCCCACCTATTCTTATTTTTCCTCCAATTGCTGGAATGGTTTGGCGATGATATATGGGATTACTACCACCACCATGAATGATCACCTCCTGGTGATTCTACTCAAATTTCACTGCCTGATGTAGTGTTGATGCCACGGCCCCGGCGGGCATGAATCAATGGTCATCCCAACAATATATTGTAAGACGCATGCACGTCTATCACTTGAAAATTAACATCAAGCCAAGTAGGCCCCATTTGCAAACATAAGCTTATTTCCCCAATAGTGGACCTTTGAGAACCGTCGAAAGCCTTAACGTTGATGGCCCCATCCTTGATTTCATACAACCCTTTTCCTAATATCCTGAGTGTTACCAACGGACAAATATTGAGACTGGACCTTTCATCGACCAGGATAATGGTAATAAAATAATCTTCGCACTACAGAGTGATGTGCAATGCCTTATTGTGACTCAATCCTTCTGGTGGCAGCTCATCTTCGTGGAAGGTGATTTTGTGACTCCAATACTTGACCTACCATGTGTTCCATTTCTCCTCCAATGATGTTGCTGGGTATGTACGCCTCACTCAGCACCTTCAACAAGGCATTTTTATGTGCATCGAAACTCTATAGCAAAGCTAGGATAGAGATCTGGGCCGGTATTTTGTTTAGCTGGTCAATGACTGAGTATTCCTTTGCTTGTATATTTCTCCAGAGATCATCAGGCCCGGTTTCAATGATGGCTTTGTGAGCACGTGATTTTTAACTTACATGAATTACTCCCACAAAATCAAAACAAAAATTGTCTGTTTTATTACATTTCTTTCGTCAATTTTTTGTGATATTTTTAGTAATTGTTTGCGTCTGTATATGCATGTTTATTTGTTTAAATCGATGAAAATACAAAAATATGTCGCATTTACATTTTTAGTTTGTTTTACAAAAATGAAAAAATCACAAAAAATATATATTTTTGCATTTTTAGCATTTAATGTCAAATTGTGTGATTTGATTTGGTGTTTAAACTTGTGTGATAATTATTATTAGGAGTCAATTAGAATTTTAGTTAATTTTTTATTTTATCATTTAATTTATAATTTTTGGTTTTATTAATTGGAAATTAAGGAGATGAAAATAGAGAGAAAAACTGGACTGGGCCGTCCAAATTTGACCATAACCAGGCCCAAATCAACACCCTCACCCGGTCCAAATCGTCTAGCCTCAAAGACAGACGAAACGACATAGTTTGATGACCAAACTACGTCGTTTCGTCATCAAAATATCTGAGACGTTCAAACCATGTCAATCTAACGGCCCTCATCCCATCTCCCCAACCCGTCTCACCAACCCGACCCATTCCCCAAACCCATTCGGTCCCAGAGAAGGCCAAACGACACCGTTTGGTTAAGTCGGTTGATCCAGACCATTGATCTCAAATGATCTAACGGTCTGGATTGGTTTTCTCATTGAGTATATAATTAACCAGACGCACCCAGCCCCCCCAAGCCAAACCCCCCTCCGTCTCTAACATTCAGAGACACCCCAAACCCTCCGCTTCGCTCCGACGTCAACCACCCACCGGAAATCGCCTCACGGCGATTCCGGTGGTCCAAATGATTCCACCTTCACACCATAGAACCTTCTCACCTTCGTCTCTTTGAATCCACTCTCAGTTTTCTTCAAATCATTCCCAATCTCTTCGAATATGAGATCGAAGACCGGTCAGAAACCCAAGCCTACCCAACGACCTCCAAAGTTACATCATCACCTCACCTCAACCTCCCCATCACCGTGCCAACCTCAGTTCCCTTCGAATCAGACCCAGGGGTGTCGAATATCATTTCTTAGCCAAGAACCCTAGCTCCACCACAAAATTCCGTGGTGGCGGCGCCAACCCTAAACCACCCCAAATCAACACCAGTTGACCACCTGAGGGTCCCCATTCCCACTACCCTAGCAGTTTTCTTCGAATCAGTGTCAAAGGGTTCGAATTTTTGATCAAAGAAATCGACCAGGAACCCTAACTCCGGGATTAAGAAATTGAGGTCGTAATCGACCTTAGTCGAATGCTCTCAATCGAGAACATTCAATTAAGGTTCATTTTGATCTCAAACTAGAAACAGAGGTTCGAGTTCAAAGTTGGGACAGCCAAGTTTTGATTTTTCAGTTCGTCAGGTGAGTCCTTGGGTTTTGCTTTCAGCATTTTTTGTTTTTCTTGTTCTTTCTGATTTGTTCAGTGAATTCATCTTCTACCCCTTTTGCTTTAGGATCAAATGTTTTTGTGTTTACTCTGAATTCTGTTTCTTCTTCGAAATGATTCGAATTAGTTAGTATCAGTAATTTTTGTATAAGACTGTGATTGTCTACTATTGCTCATTGGTTCAGATTGCCTCAGTGATGTTATGTTTGTTTATTCTCTTTGTTGTCTATCATTTGTTGCATGTTAGTTCAGTATATTACAGTGTTCATACACTTTGTTTAGGTCAAGAATCATGTTCGTTTGTTTCTTGAATTTTCATCTCTGTTTTTGTGTTATCCGACCTGATTCAAATTCAAATTTGAACTGTAATGTGAGTTTCATGAATTGAGTCCAAATGCTTGTTCTGACTGAATCCAACCTCATTGAGTTACCCTAGTATGATTGATTAGGGATTAACCTAGTCAATTAATTAGATGAATTTGGTTATAGCTGATGGGTAGTGATTTCACGGGTGTTTTCATTAGTTCCAGGGCATTATGGAAGGTAGTTTGGGAATAGAAAACTTGCTGAATTGTTTAAGTTGAGTGTTCTGTCCACTAAGTTAATATAACATTAAAACTAATGTATTGTTTAATTAAAGTGGGGAACAAGACATAATGGTGTGGGCAACTTTAAAGGGAGATGATTAAGCAATAGGCTACCTATGCCTAATGGGATTAACAATTGAATTAAACACTTAGTAATGGGATGGGAAGAGAATATTATGGGCAAGAATATTTTTCTAATAGCATGAGTGCTCTTAAGAGCTGGCAGGGTCTGCTTTGCAGAAAGGAGGGGAACTTTGGACAGTATAAAGGAGAGCTTTTGGATTTTGAACAAGGGGGATTTTGGGGTATTTGAGAGCTTAAAAAGTTGGATGATTTTTAACACAAGAGTCCAGTTTTAGAGAGTGAAAACAGGCTGTCTTTTGTCCTGAGATCAATAGTTTGAGAGTTTTTGAGAGTGTTCGATTTTGAGTGTTAAACAACAGAAAATCAGAACTGTCCCTTGCATCTTATGCACTTCTGGTTCATCTTGTTCTGTTTGTGATTGCTGGTTTATTTCTGGGATATTGCTGGGGTGTCATTTGGTTTGTTTACCGAGTTTGGTTGTGTCATTTGTCACTGTTTCATTGGTGTGTTTGTTGGGATTTTGCTGGTATTCTAAATCTGTTGTTGGGCCAGTCTGTTACTGTTACTGTTGTTGTTGGTATCTGTTGTTGCACTACTGCTGTTATTGTTGTTGTGTTACTCTGTTGATCTTCCTTTTCTTTTGCTTCCAATATCAGGTAAACATTTGTACACTCTTGCTTGAGGTGAAATGAAGTGTTGACCAGGCTTTATTCCTGTGGAATTCCTCCTGTTTAGATTTATACTTGAATAGAGCTTCTTTTCTTTGTTCTAGATACGTAGTTGACTGGTTAATGAGTAATAAGGTTGCATATGTATAATGTTTGGTTTCTGTAATGAGATTGGTTTTATGCAAACGTACCTAGCTGAATTGTATTTAGACCATGTGAGCTACTTATTTTTTTCAAGCTTTTATGAGTGTGAGGTCTAGATTCAAACGAATTGAAGGTATCATCGTATAGGTTCAAGGCTACTGAGATGGTTGTTTGAACAATGTTATCCTAATGTCAATTCTCAAATACTGATGTATTTTCAATAGTTGTAAAAGAGTTTAAAAAATGGCTTTGTATTACATATGGTTATTTCTAATAGTTCAATTCATCTAAAAATGTTAATTTAAATTAGTTTGAGAA
>MU756776.1:40011-59698 GCA_026770625.1 Nicotiana glauca
GCTACATGTGCATGTCATGACCAGTAGAGTTGGTATCCGCGTTTCATAGGTTTTAATAGTTTTTCTTGTTAGAGAGTCATCTTTTTCCTTTGTCTTCTATTTTTTTTCCTTTTGTCTTTCTCCTTTTTATCAAAAATTCCCCAACAAAGTCTGTCTGGTCAGAACAAGTGAGAAATGACTTCAAAACTTGCCACCAACTTTCCAATTATCCAAGGTGAGATCTGAGTAGAACATCCAATTGGTATAAGCCAGGAAGGAACAAGCGCAAAGGCCAGTGACCAGAAAGATATTCCCCAGCAAGAGGAAATTAACAAAGGGATGGATCAGTGTCAAGGAGGATATCTCCAGCAAAAAGCGAAGGTTAATGACCTCAAGGCCAAGGCCAATGAGACTCAAAGGTCGGGGAAATGCCTGTTCCCTAGCTATGCCACAAAAGAAGGGGGGAGATCCCCAGCAGAAAAGGTATTCCCAGTGACAAGGATGAACGAAGTAAGTGGTTCATCAGTAAAACATGCAAGATCCTCAAGCAAAGTCACTATCATAGGAATGTGAGGGGTCAGGATACAAGTGGAAAACAACGGTGAAAAGCTTGTGAATAAAGAGTCGTCAAGAAGGTAGGAAATTATCGACCAAAAGTTTCAAGATGGCCAGATGACGCAAGGCAAGGGAACGTCATTGATGGCAGAAAGGCGTGCCACATGGAAGATTATCAAACTGGGGCTGAAAATTTTCCTTTCATTTGGAAAATTTTCTGGAAGTCAGGCATCCATTTGGGGAAGAAGGAAGATAAGACAAGCCTCAAAGGAAGCGGTCTTTAAACCAGTGTTATCCCCAGCATAACAAGTTCTAATGAAGGAATTTGTATCCCCAGCGGACAGAACAAAGGGGTGAAACTTGTGTTCAGAAAAGCCGGTGTTATCCCCAGCAGTCTTCAGAAGAGTGAAACACCAGTTTTGAAGGAATATCATCCCCGACAAATAACATCATTCCCCAACAAATTTTGGGAACGCAGAGTAGGGAAAGGAAAAAGGGAGAAATCATCCCCAGCAGGAGTGGCACAACCACTCACCACGTTTTAAATAAATAAAATTTTCTTTGATTTGAAGCAGGGAAAGAAAATGTTATTGATAGCGGAAAGGCATGCCTCAAGGAAGATTACCAAAACTGGGGCAGAAAATTTTCTGCCATTGTTGAAAATTTTCTCAGAGAAACAAGGAGATCAATTCAAGTTATAAGGAAAAAACCATCCCCAGCAGGAGTGGCACGACCACTCACCGCACTTTAAACTGACGAAATTTTCTTTGATTTAAGAAAATGGACGGAAGCTATGCCCATATCAAGACTTCTACATCATATCAAGCTTTTTACGTTGCATCAATCTTTGTAATTACCAAATCAAACACCACATGTCAGGTTTGTCCACATTCAAATAGGATGTGATGGGTCTATCTGCCCTCAAATAGGATATTATGGGACTATCCGCCCTCAAATAGGATATTATGGGACTATCCGCCCTCAAATAGGATATTATGGGACTATCCACCCTCAAATAGGATATTATGGGACTATCCGCCCTCAAATAGGATATTATGGGACTATCCGCCCTCAAATAGGATATTATGGGACTATCCGCCCTCAAATAGGATATTATGGGACTATCCGCCCTCAAATAGGATATTATGGGACTATCCGCCCTCAAATAGGATATTATGGGACTATCCGCCCTCAAATAGGATATTATGGGACTATCCGCCCTCAAATAGGATATTATGGGACTATCCGCCCTCAAATAGGATATTATGGGACTATCCGCCCTCAAATAGGATATTATGGGACTATCCGCCCTCAAATAGGATATTATGGGACTATCCGCCCTCAAATAGGATATTATGGGACTATCCGCCCTCAAATAGGATATTATGGGACTATCCGCCCTCAAATAGGATATTATGGGACTATCCGCCCTCAAATAGGATATTATGGGACTATCCGCCCTCAAATAGGATATTATGGGACTATCCGCCCTCAAATAGGATATTATGGGACTATCCGCCCTCAAATAGGATATTATGGGACTATCCGCCCTCAAATAGGATATTATGGGACTATCCGCCCTCAAATAGGATATTATGGGACTATCCGCCCTCAAATAGGATATTATGGGACTATCCGCCCTCAAATAGGATATTATGGGACTATCCGCCCTCAAATAGGATATTATGGGACTATCCGCCCTCAAATAGGATATTATGGGACTATCCGCCCTCAAATAGGATATTATGGGACTATCCGCCCTCAAATAGGATATTATGGGTCTATCCGCCCTCAAATAGGATATTATGGGACTATCCGCACTCAAATAGGATAGGATGGGTCTATCCGCCCTCAAATAGGATATTATGGGACTATCCGCCCTCAAATAGGATATTATGGGTCTATCCGCCCTCAAATAGGATATTATGGGACTATCCGCCCTCAAATAGGATATTATGGGACTATTGCCAAATGCATTTTATTTTATAAGTTGTTGTTGAAGTCAGGCGCCCACATCGAGAACAAGGGAATACATTTCAAGTTCAGCAATCAGGCGCCCACGTGGAGAACAAGGGAATACATTTCAAGTTTTGGCAATCATGCACCCACTTGGAGAACAAGGGAAGTCATTTTAGATTATAATTCAAGTTCGGTAATCAAGAGAGGCCGACGAGTCAAGTCAGAAATGAAGAAACATCAGAGGAAGCAATGCCACAAGAAACACGGGAAAAAGCAAGTTGAAGAGCTAGATAAGATTTTGTAACTCATAGACTAGTTTAGTATAGCTTCTTATTTTCTGTTTAGCACAGTGTAATAAGGAGGTCGGCAAGCAGTAGCCGCAACAGCAACAACAACAGCAGTAACAGCAAAAGCACAGTTCCACGGTAGTCTCAGCTACCAAAACTTCCCGAACTACATTGACCTAATTCCTTTTTAACCAAGGATATGTAGGAAACCTTTTGAAGCAAAGGTTCGGTCAAATCTTTCAAAACAAATGCTTCACACAGAGTACTCAAACGGGCAAAAAGGACTCGTATCCGCTCACTTTATCTTTGCACGAAAACTCTATGTGTTTCCGGGCAAAGAGGGGCAGCTGTGAGAACGTGATTTTTGCCTTACATGAATTACTCCCACAAAATCAAAACAAAAAGTGTCTGTTTTATTACATTCCTTTCGTCAATTTTTCGTGATATTTTTAGTAATTGTTTGCATCTGTATATGCATGTTTATTTGTTTAAATCGATGAAAATACAAAAATATATCGCATTTGCATTTTTAGTTTGTTTTACAAAAATGAAAAAATCACAAAAAATATATATTTTTAGCATTTAGTGTCAAATTGTGTGATTTGATTTGGTGTTTAAACTTGTGTGATAATTATTATTAGGAGTCAATTAGCATTTTAGTTAATTTTTGATTTTATCATTTAATTTAGAATTTTTGGTTTTATTAATTGGAAATTAAGGAGATGAAAATAGAGAGAAAAACTGGACTGGGCCGTCCAAATTTGACCATAACCAGGCCCAAATCAACACCCTCACCCGGTCCAAATCGTCTAGCCTCAAAGACAGACGAAACGACAAAGTTTGATGACCAAACTACGTCGTTTCGTCAGCAAAAGATCTGAGCTGTTAAAACCATGTCAATCCAACGGCCCTCATCCCATCTCCCCAACCCGTCTCACAAACCCGACCCATTCCTCAAACCCATTCGATCCCAGAGAAGGCCAAACGACACCGTTTGGTTTAATCCATTGATCCAGGCCATTGATCTCAAATGATCTAACGGCCTGGATTGGTTTTCTCATTGAGTATATAATTAACCAGACGCACCCAGCCCCCTAAGCCAAACCCCCCTCTGTCTCTAACATTCAGAGACGCCCCAAACCCTCCGCCTCGCTCCGCCATCAACCACCCACCGAAAATCGCCTCACGGCGGTTCCGGTGGTCCAAATGATTCCACCTTCACACCATAGAACCTCCTCACCTTCCGCTCTTTGAATCCACTCTCCGTTTTCTTCAAATCATTCCCAATCTCTTCGAATATCAGATCAAAGACCGGTCAGAAACCCAAGCCTACCCAACGACCTCCAAAGTTACACCATCACCTCACCTCAACCTCCACATCACCGTGCCAACCTCAGTTCCCTTCGAATTAGACCCAGGGGTGTCGAATATCATTTTTTAGCCAAGAACCCTAGCGCCGCCACAAAATTACCTGGTGGCGGCGCCAACCCTAAACCACCCCAAATCAACACCAGTTGACCACCTAAGGCTCCTCATTCCCACTACCCTAGAAGTTTTCTTCGAATCAGTGCCAAAGGGTTCGAATTTTCGATTAGAGAAATCGACCAGGAACCCTAACTCCGGGATTAAGAAATTGAGGTCATAATCGACCTTAGTCGAATGCTCTCAATAGAGAACATTCGATTAAGGTTCATTTCGATCTCAAACCAGAAACAGAGGTTTGAGTTCAAAGTTGGGACAGCCAAGTTTTGATTTTTCAGTTCGTCAAGTAAGTCTTTGGGTTTTGCTTTCAGCATTTTTTGTTTTTTTTTTCTTTCTGATTTGTTCAGTAAATTCATCTTCTACCCCTTTTGCTTTAGGATCAAATGTTTTTGTGTTTACTCTGAATTCTATTTCTTCTTCGAAATGATTCGAATTAGTTAGTATCAGTAATTTTTGTATAAGACTGTGATTGTCTACTATTGCTCATTGGTTCAGATTGCCTCAGTGATGTTATGTTTGTTTATTTTCTTCGTTGTCTATCACTTGTTGCATGTTAGTTCAGTATATTACAGTGTTCATACACTTTGTTTAGGTCAAGAATCATATTCGTTTGTTTCTTGAATTTTCATCTCTGTTTTTGTGTTATCCGACCTGATTCAAATTCAAATTTGAACTGTAATGTGAGTTTCATGAATTGAGTCCAAATGCTTGTTCTGACTGAATCCAACCTCATTGAGTTACCCTAGTATGATTGATTAGGGATTAACCTAGTCAATTAATTAGATGAATTTGGTTATAGCTGATGGGTAGTGATTTCAGGGGTGTTTCATTAGTTCCAGGGCATTAGGGAGGGTAGTTTGGGAATAGAAAACTTGCTGAATTGTTTAAGTTGAGTGTTCTGTCCACTAAGTTAATATAACATTAAAACTAATGTATTGTTTAATAAAAGTGGGGAACAAGACATAATGGTGTGGGCAAGTTTAAAGGGAAATGATTAAGCAATAGGCTGCCCATGCCTAATGGGATTAACAATTGAATTAAACACTTAGTAATGGGCTGGGAAGAGAATATTATGGGCAAGAATATTTTTCTAATAGCGTGAGTGCTCTTAAGAGCTGGCAGGGTCTGCTTTGCAGAAAAGGGGTGGAACTTTGGACAGTATAAAGGAGAGCTTTTGGATTTTGAACAAGGGGGGAATTGGATATTTGAGAGCTTAAAAAGTTGGATGATTGTTAACACAAGAGTCCAGTTTTAGAGAGTGAAAACAGGCTGTCTTTTGTCCTGAGATCAATAGTTTGAGAGTTTTTGAGAGTGTTCTATTTTGAGTGTTAAACAACAGAAAATCAGAACTGTCCCTTGCATCTTTTGCACTTTTGGTTCATCTTGTTCTGTTTGTGATTGCTGGTTTATTTCTGGGATATTGCTGGGGTGTCATTTGGTTGGTTTCCTGAGTTTGGTTGGGTCATTTGTCACTGTTTCATTGGTGTGTTTGTTGGGATTTTGCTGGTATTCTAAATCTGTTGCTGGGCCAATCTGTTACTGTTACTATTACTGTTGGTATCTGCTGTTGCACTACTGCTGTTATTGTTGCTGTGTTACTCTGCTGATCTTCCTTCTTTTTTGCTTCCAATATAAGGTACACATTTGTACACTCTTGCTTGAGGTGAAATGAAGTGTTGACCAGGCTTTGTTCCTGTGGAATTCCTCCTGTTTAGATTTATACTTGAATAGAGCTTCTTTTCTTTGTTCTAGATATGTAGTTGACTGGTTAATGAGTAATAAGGTTGCATATGTATAATGTTTGGTTTCTGTAATGAGATTGGTTTTATGCAAACGTACCTAGCTAAATTGTATTTAGACCATGCGAGCTACTGTTTTTTTTCAAGCTTTTATGAGTGTGAGGTCTAGATTCAAACGAATTGAAGGTATCATCGTATAGGTTCAAGGCTACTGAGATGGTTGTTTGAACAATGTTAGCCTAATGTCAATTCTCAAATACTGATGTATTTTCAATAGTTGTAAAAGAGTTCAAAAAATGGCTTTGTATTACATATGGTTATTTCTAATAGTTCAATTCATCTAAAAATGTTAGTTTAAATTAGTTTGAGAACAATTAGTTTGTTTTGGTAATATTGTCGTCAATCTCATGTTCTATTTATAATCTCCATTTTAGTAATATTCACTGGTAGAACAAGAATAAAAACAATCTCCCTTTGTACAAGTTCGAGTGAAATTTTCCGTTTGCTTTTGTTTTAACCTAATAACTACTAAGTTAGGGCCTTTTCAAGTGTTAATTAATTTGGACCTTTTTCCTCTTTCATTTTTAGAGACGGACGAAAAATAGAAATGTAGTCACTTTAGGATGATCCTTTTAAAAATAAATGGGACGAGCCTCGCCAAATAGAACGCACAAGCTGCAGGGCCCTTAATAAATGGATATAATAATTGTATGGACTTCGGGATCGGCCGTTTAGTGAATTTCACGGCCTTTTCCCAAAAAATGATAACGCGTTAGTCTCTTTAGGCACGTGTTTAATAATTTTACCTTCTTAAAATTCGGGTGCACATTTATGTGACCCAAATTCAAATCTCAATGAGTCAAAGTGTGTCAACAACCATGGGTACATTGATGTGACATGGTTCGAGATGCATTTTCATGTCGTTGCAATTCTCTATAAAATAATAATAATCAAAAGCGATTTAAAAGGATAAAAATACTCATAGGTTTGAGCATGTTATAAAATCAGATAAATAGGCCAAATATGACAGTTAAGCGACCGTGCTAGAACCACGGAACTCGGGAATGCCTAAAACCTTCTCCCGGGTTAACAGAATTCCTTACTCGAATTTCTGATTCGTAGACTGTAATAAGGAGTCAACTTTTTCCTCGATTCGGGATTCAAACTGGTGACTTGGGACACCATAAATCTCTCAAGTGGTGACTCAATTTCTTAATAAATAAATCCCATTTCGATTGTCCTTTAATTGAAAAAAACTCCCTTTACTACACCCTTCGCGGGGTGCGGTAGCGTAAAAAGGAGGTGTGACAGGCTTGTCGACCAAAGGTCTACTTACTCGACTCAGCCAAGTGTTATGGGGTATAAACCCTGCCGGTTCTTGTCATACCCTGTGCCGCAACTGCTTTCCCGAACTTGGCTTTCCCCTTCCTTCTTGCCTCGGCTGTGTAGTCCCATGATATGGCTTTTGTGTGGAATCGTGTTACGGCTGTCATTGCTAGTGGAATGGGCACCCTTGATTTGGAAGGTAATACAACAACTTCAAATGACTCAGGCGCCTTTGTGGACCCAAACTCGACCTCAATTGGTGTTGCCGTCTTTGTAGAGGCTGGTGTTTCAAACTCAAGTGGTATGGACATGTTCACCTTGGCATCTTTAGAAGGCTGAATTTGGACTACAATCGGATTAAGAGTGACTATTGGTTTCTTTAGATCTTCACCTTCCGTGATCAAACCGATTGATCCTTTGGGATCCCAATCGTCCTCTATTTCAATCATATAAACACCTCCACACTTATGGTCTGGTAGAGGGTTGTTGCAGACATTCAGAGCAGGCTCCTTTGCCATGATGATTTTGTTGTCAATCAAAGCCTGGATCTTGTCCTTCAGAGAGCGGCATTCATCAATGGTATGCCCCTTCATGCCAGAATGGTATGCACAGGTTTTATTTGAGTTGACCCATTGGGAAGGGTTTTCAGGGGTTATAGCGGGGATAAAAGTGACATAACCAGCAGCTTTGAGTCTTTCATACAGCTAGTCGATTGGTTCGACAATGGCGGTATACTGTTTAGGAGGTCTGCGGTCAAAATTTAGTCGAGGTTTAGGAAAGTTTTGGTGGGTGGCAGGTGATTGATAGTGGGATGGTTGAGTGTTGTAAGCTTGGTAGACGTATGCGGGTTGGGAATATATGGGTGAAACAGGTTGGTATGTAGGAGATGGAGGTGATTGATTGGTAGGTGGTGGAGCTTGGTAGGAAGGTGCGAGTGTTTGGAAATTTGGAGTGGGTTGATATGTAAGTGGAGATATCGGGTAGGTTTAGTATATGACAGGTGGTTTGGTTCTTTGTGTAACCACTGCGGCACTTATGTCCCTCTTCTTGGATGTACCACCGGACTGCAGAGCCTTGTTGATGTCTTTCAAAGCTTCAAAGTTAGTAACCATACCACTCTTGATACCTTCTTCAATCATTTCTCCTAGCTTGATGATGTCAGAAAATTTATGGTTCTCGATCAGCATCAGTCTTTCATAGTATTGCGGATCCTGAGCTCGGACAAAAAATGTGTTCATCTGTTCTTCCCCTAAAGCAGGTCGAACCTTAGCAGCCTCTGATCTCCAATGAGTGGCATACTCGCGGAACATTTCTGTGGGTTTCTTCTTTAAATGTAAAACACATCCGGTGCATTTTCCATGTTGAACCGGAACCTATCCATAAAGTCGGACGCCATACTAACCTAGTTTGACCACTTCTTTGGGTCTTGGCTAATGTACTAAAACAGAGCATCTCCTTGCAGGCTCCTCATGAAAAGCTTCATGCGGACCTTCTCATCTTTCCCTACTCTGACCAGCTTGTCGGATTATGTCCTCAAGTGAACCCTGGGATCCCCTGTACCATCAAATATTTCGAACTTGGGAGGTTTGTACCCCAAGGGCAGTTCGACATCGGGCTATATGCATAAATCTTCATAGTTTAGCCCCTCAATTCCTCTACTACCTTCAACTCATTGGATCCTGGTGGTTAGCTTCTTAAGTTCTTCCGCCAAATTATGATGAGTGAGTCTTTATTATCGGACTCGGGTGTGCTTGAGATGGGTTAAGTAGGGTGCGGCACAGTTTCCACATATATGGAGGTGTTGTGTTGGTTGTGGCAGTGGTCATTTGTGGAGTTCAATGGTTCTAGGATAAGCAGCGGAGTTTGTTGTTGGGAGTGCGGCAAGTATTGCAATGGTGGTAAGGAGCGGGATGGTTTGGGACGTTTTGTGGAGGTATGATATTCTGAGTAACTTCTGGGGGCGGCAAGGGAAAATGACAGACTTGCAAAATTTTGGACTTTATCAAGCTCTTCTTGGAACTTCAGTAACTTTTGTTCTATTTGAGAGGCATTCTCCTTGGGGACCATGGCACTACGAGTGACCTCTACCCGTTCAGCTGAGTTGTTTGAATCTTCCATTCTTCTTTTGACTTTGTGCCTGACAGGACTGGGAGGAGGAGGAGTAGGTAGAGGGCCCCAGTATCTTTTAAAATATGCTGATGTTGCGAGAGTTCACGAACTAACCTTTGCGGAGGGGAATAAACAAAAGCAAAAACAAAAAAGGTAACAAGTTAGTAAGGATTATGATAAAAGATGTTGCAATATTTAAATACGTAGTGCAGGAAATATAAAGCGTGTCCTAATTTTGGGACCTCGTTGTGCCCGAGGTAGGCCTAGCGATAAGTAAATTTGGAGAACTTAGAATGCTAAATGCCTTATTTTATTGATAAGAAAATAAGACGAAACCCAAAACGATACTAAATAACATGAAATTAAAATGTCACTAGTGGCCATAGGCCTTATTACATTTTTTGAAGAAAAAGGGAAAAACTCCTATCTATTTGGTCCAAGAAGGACCTTCCCCAGATTCGGCAGTGTTAGCTCCCTCGTACAGCTCTCCTAGCTCGCTTAGTCCTAGCAGCAAGTAGGCCCTGGCCAGATGTTCGCCTTCATTTCCCCCAGTAACTTGGCAATCTTCGACCCTCTTTAGAAACTTATTTTCCAGTTCCACTATACCTCGCTCCAAGCAGATCAGTCGTTTGTTGGCGCTAACATCCATATCCTTCCATTCTCCAATTAGTTTTTGATTGGCTTCTTATATTTCACGGTGCTCATTTTCACATTCTCGAATCCGTTTTCGAAATTGGTTGTACTTTACCTGTGCTTTATCCTTTTCATTGATGATCATGTGACCTCGAACAAACCCGGGCTGACCCAAATAATTGTGATTGTCTTCCAGCCATCCTAAATAGTGTGGGGTACAACCAACGTGGTAGCGATCTGGTTCGATGGTGTCTTTTCCTAAGACAATTTTGCAATGCCACATATGCTGAGCCTGGCACCTGTATGGGCTATCGTCATCCTGAAAGTCGGCTCGAAAGTGACTCATCGTATCAACCCTTGGTATAACCTGCTTCCTACCTGCCTGTCTCATAACCTGAATAGGGACATATGGGTAGGTCCCTCTCAAACCGATCAGTATCAGAAATGGCGCATCCCTAGATCGGATGATGAATTCTTCAGCAGGGAACCACTCAAACATCCATTGCACTCGGTCCTCAGTACGATTATCAAAGAGTTCGACCCATTCTCTAGCATTCTCTGGTTGGGCGAACATGATGGGCATGCAATTCATTCACTTCGAGTGATGAAAGGCAATATGATCGTCCCAGTCTCTACGATGGATTTCTTGTTGGTACTCACCCCTTTGGAGGTGTTCCATGAGCCATAGTTGGAGTAGAAAATTACAACCCTCGAAGTGTTTGGCTCCCTATTAACACCTTTCTAGGGCTCGGTATATTTCTGCAACTATCATTGGCACAAGACTGAAGCGTTAATTCCTTCCATTAAGGTTTTGGTGATCACGGCTAGCCTGGTATGGATTCTTGTTTTCTTCATTGGAAACACTATCATCCCCAAGAAACAGAACAAGAAGACAAAGATCCTTCGATGGATGCCCTAATGAAGTGAGGTCGAACTCGTCGGGATAAGTACGGTAAGATTTGTTGTGGTTGTACCTTTCATACAAATAGTCAAAGGAATGTATGATTCCTTCAAACATGTCAAGTCGGGATTTTTCTTTAGACCCATCATTTTGAGAAAGCCCCTACCCTTGCGATTTTTTGGCATTAGCAAACCCGGAGTTTCCCACGGTATCCCAGTTAGCCCTCCTATTTCCTCAAGCAAAGGCATTATCTCAATGTCTCCAAAGCGAAATACCAACCTATCACAATCCCAAAATAGAGTTGCAGCTTCTATGATTTTTTAGTTAGGTTGAATATCTAGGAGAGAAGGCAGGTTTCCTAGATACTTCCTGACAAGAGCTTGATCGCCGGAATGAATATCTCCTCACCAACTCATCAATTTGGGGTAGATATTGGTGATCATGCCGAATCTGGGGACTTCGTGCCTCATTTTCTGCAAGACAAAAGGTTAGGCCCTTACCCCTACCAGACTCGACTATTTAATATCAACAGTTAGCATAACGAGCATTTAGTTCTCCAAATGAATGCAAAAAATATGGTAGTGTCCGTTTGGATTTCAGGGAGACCCAGTGGACTTTGGACAAGGCTATATTAAAGAGTCATTATGCGGACGACATAACTGACTCGACTAGGTTTAACAATGATGCATGCACGATTAAACAGATTAGGGTTTCTATAGGGTATTACACTGGTACCCTTGAGTGGACAACTCAAGAGGGAAAGGCGCGGAACTGTCGACGGTACCGCTGATCGACTAGTTTTACCGAATATATTCCTTTGCCAAATTTAGGGGGTGATAATATTGGAAGGGCGCAACCACTCATTATAAGCATTGCTATGGTATTTTATTTGGCACGAGTGGAATATGATATTAAAAAATGCAATTACAATAACTAACAAATTGTCATGTATTTCCATGTTCATAAAGTAATAATTACAACAGTCTCTCATAATTTACAACAGTATTGAAGGAAGGGGATAAAGGAAAATATTAAAGAAAAGAAACGAAGAGCTAAGTCAGTTTCGTAGTAGAAGAAAGAATAAATACATCAAAACAAGTAAAAACATGTAAAGAAGCATAGAGTCACAAATAGCATGAAATGGTAAAAGCCTTAAAGAAATCCCCAGCAGAGTCGCCATGCTGTCGATGCCCCGTTTTTCTCGCGAAATCGGGTTTATGACATTTGGGCAGATAACTCTTTTCCTTTTGGGAACTGGGTTTGCAATTTAGAAGGGTCACCACATAATGATTAAGTGCATTAGGATACTTGAAAATGAATTAAATTTAGAAAATCAGAGGTTGGGTAAGGGCTTGAAATTATCTCGAGGGGAAGGTGCTAAACACCCCTCAATATCTACTAGTATGGTTCCCGGCCATGCTACAATTGTGACTTTACATACAAACAACAAGTAAATAAGAAAGCATTGTAAATACTAGGTAACTTTCACATAATTGTTGCAAATAAAAGAAGTACATGAGGTTTAAAGAGTGCTGAAATTTGGAAGAAGGTAGTTTTACGATTAAAGAAAAGATACACAAGTAAAGGGGAAGGGGTCAAATAATTGATGCAAGTAACTTAAAAAAACTAAGTAAAAGAGGCGGAAGTTGGGAATAAACAGTACTGAAAATCAGAAAATTAGAAGAGAGATTTGCATAATAGGTGCAGGTAATTGAAGTAAAAGAAGAAGTTGAAGAAACTGAAAACTAACAGCTTTAAAATTCTGGAAAAAGTAAGTAAACAAGTAAAGAGGAAGGGGGATCCTTGGATTATAAATAACATGGATCACCCCACATAACACCCGCTAACCATTTATACACGTGGTGTTATCGCGTGGTCATCATATCTATGTCTACCCTTACCCACCCCGTTAAGGTATTAAATCGTGAAATGGTCTCATTACTTATTGCATGCTATTACCCGTCCCAATCCTATCAGCCCCAGAGGTATTAGGGACTACTAGTCCTAAAGAGGAGGGAAAATTGGCTTTTAGAGTTTAAAAAGGACAAAAGTCTAAGGCGACATTCAAAACATACATGACAAGTATGGGGAAGCACATAACAAACAAGGCTCAAACAAACCTCCTTACAACATATAGAACATATAGTTTTAGCATGTCTTTCAGATATTGATTAGGTCTTTAATTAAACTTAAACATTAAGGCGTGGCTGATTTATCACATATTAGGCCTGCCTGCTGGTTGTAATTACTAAAGACTGGTGTAGTTAATTAATTACCTAATGGCTTGCCAAGGTGAGACATATAGGCATGATATTTAGCCATGCGAAGTATACTGATTTTAAATAAAGCTTTCTGATTATAGACAAACATAAACTCTGCAAATGTTGAGTATCGAAACTGTTGATTTTAGACTTGATTCAGATTCAGTTGATTACCCTTATAGACATGCTTTCTAAGCTGACTGGTTTTAAAACATTTACAAAAGTGTGAGGGTCCTATAGGCATGGTATCTATAATGCAATTTTGTTATTTTAAACCTATAAAGCATTTGCCTAGTGATAGATGCAAAAATGCAGAATTTGAAAGATCCTATAGACAGGTTATCTACATGATGCAAGAATGCAGAAACTTATAGTCATGATGTCTATATAAGTGCAGATTCTTAAGGACATGGTATCTATATATGCATAAATGCAGAACTATAAGCAGGGTTTCTATATGAAATTCATAAGTGCAGAACTATAGACAGGATTTCTATATGACATGCATAAGTGAAGAACTATAGACAGGATTTCTATATGACATGCATAAGTGAAGAACTATAGACAGGATTTCTATATGACATGCATAGGTGAAGAACTATAAGCATGATTTCTATATGACATGCATAAGTGAATAACTATAAGCAGGATTTCTATATGACATGCATAGATGAAAAACAGGATGAGATTGCAGGAATACCTAAGAACATGATGTCTACCCACATGCATACATGAATGACCCTCCCCTTTTTACTATACACCCCATAAGTTATTACAAATTATTACAACCCAGAATGAATAAAGAAAAAATAAAACTACATCACATCAAAAATTAAAGTACAACCAAGGAGAGCCTAATTTAGACTCCAAGTCTGAAACATGAAATAAACCAACTCCAAAGATCTGATTTCCAAAGCCTTTCTCGTTCTTGGGTGTGTCAGAGTTCCCAAGAGCTTCATGAACTCCGATCAGTGCTTACACCCAAATAAGTTACAGAATTGAATTAAAGTGTAGTGTGGAAGGGCCAGCCCTCAAATGTCCAAGTTCAGAGGAAACTCAAGGTCCCCAAAGCAAGGCTCATAGGAGGGGGGCAGAACATAGAAAATAGGAATGAGTGTAAGTGCAAGAGAGGGGATTCTGGGAAGGCCATGGCAGGCTGGTGGTCATACCCAGCAATTAGGAGTGCTGGCACACCCCTAACCAGCATGTTAGCCACATTTGTTTGAGAGTTAGGATCCATTAAGGATCAAGTCCAAACATGAGCAGAAATTTGGATACTGCCATGCCTGGACCTTAACTCAAACACATAGGGGGAATAGGGGTATAGGGATTCACAGTAGAAAACAGGTGCAAAGAGAATAGCATACAGATTAATCACTGAACATGGACAGTAAAGTAAACAAGATTGTAGAAGCTGTAAATAAACACATTGGTGTGATGGCTGAAACTAAATTAGGACATACCAGTTTCAGAAATAAGCAGAGAAAAAGTAGTAGTAAAGCCCAAATTACAAGCAAACAGCCAGAAGAATCTCATATGAGAATGTGAAAGTATTGAAATTGAGAGTGTAAGGTGAGTAGTGTACGCTTAAAGTGTGTAAAAGTATTGAATTCGAAGTTGTCTTAAAGAGTATTCAATTGTCTATATTAAGTGCAGAAGGGTAGTCCTCTTTTATAGTGCAGACGACAAGTAAGAAAAGGTAAGAAAATAGCTTTGCAATCAATCACATAAAATCACCCTTTAGTTAAGGGATTCTGATTTTAAATGGGTAGAAGACAGTTAAGGAAAGAATTTGACTGAAATATTTTCCAAGGTAACACAAAAAGGGTAAATACATAGGAGTTTATTTAAGGAAAAAGTCTGGTGGTACACAGTTTGTGAAAGAATAAGGAAAGGGAATCAATCAAACAGCCAGTAAAATCAAAATTATAGGCCTTGTTCGAATGAACTAAGTCAGGAACAGAGAGTAAAGGGTTTACTTAAGGAAAATCAATAACAATCAATCAAACCTTACTAAAATAATTCGAAATCAATCAATAATTGGCAAGACCTTTTTTGAAAGAATAACTTCTCGTATATAAAGCATACAAATATCAAACATATAAGGAGTTGTCATGCTGATTAGAAAAGATTATCATAGAAATAGTCATAAAAAGGTTCAGGTCCAATTTATAGACTCAGAGTGAGTCTGAGAGTTCAGGGTTTCAAAGTAGAACCCTAGTCCAAACATAAAGATCAAACTTGCCAAAGAAACCCCCAAATCCTAGGGTTTTAACTCGAATCAGATACAGAGATGAGAGGGCAAGCCATTGAAACAGACTCAGAGGTCTCTTTTAGAGACTCATGAGAAGCCAACAGACATGATAGCATTTTTGAAAGCATAAAGAACATGTTTGAGAAAAGCTCGGAATTTAACCAAGTTCAGAAGAGAGAAAAAGTGATATAAACTTAGGAACAGTAAAGGAGGCATGCTTAGAACTCAAACAAAAGTCTAGTAAAGCAACAAACTTAAGAACTCAGTAGGAAACACATTCAGCAAAAGAATACTGGAAAGTATATCAAAGAACATGTAGGAAAATATAACAAAATTTAACATGCGAGCCTAGTCTAAAGGCACGGTAGAATACAAAGGTATAGAAGAATCGTGTTTAGAAGAAAATAGAAGAACACATGCATGGTAGAGAAAAGAAAACATACGAGCATAATATAGACGAAAACACTTAAAGAAAAGAATCAGAAAGATGTTTTTTGAAAACCTTTCAGAAACCCTAAATCGAAGAGAAGCAATTTTTAAAAGAAAGATTTGGGAAAATACTTTAAAAATCCAGTAGAACACAAATATATCACAGATCTAAGAAAACAAACAAAGAAAAATCTCGAATAGCTTAGGATTTCGAAGAAACCCTAGAAATGAGAAAGGCTTGGAAGTAACTTCGATCTTGAGTCGGAGAGATAGAATCAGGCCCCTAATGCTTGAATATGCCGGAGCACAGGCCGGAGAGGCCATATAACCATAGATCTAAGAAGGTCTGAAGGAGAACCATCGAGCTCAGACCTCAAAGCTTCAAATAACCATGATCTAATGGTGGAGGGGGGGTGAGTATAGACCATCCATGGCCTTAGAAGCCATGGATTCCGGTGAAAGTACGGTGGAAAAGGGTCGGATACGGTTAGGGTTCCGAAGAACCTTCGAGAGAATTTAGGGTGTGGTAGGTGAATTAAAAAGGAAAGGGGTGATCCGGGCAGTTGATCAAAATGATCAACGGCCTGATTGAAAGGAAATCCGGGCGGGTTAAATAAATGGGTTAAGGGATTGGGTGAAATTGAAATTGGGCCACTCCAATTGGGGTTAGGATTAGGTCAATTTGAGGGCTAAAATTGAAATGTAAATAGGCCGTAATTGCAAATAAATGAGGCTAAATGTTAAATAGCTAATTTTTTCTTTTATTTTTATAAAACTAGTAAAAATGATTTTAAAAGCAAATTAAAAGTACTGAGTCAGTTAATAACACATAAATATTAATTTAAAAATTCTGGAACCAATTTTTATAATTAAAATGCTATTAAACTTAAAATAGGCTAGAATTGCAATTATATGCAATTTAGCTTTTAAAATACCAAATAAATTTGTAAAAATATACAAAAATTACCTTAACTATATTTTGGTATAAAGTTGGGAATAAAATAAATTATTCACCAAAATTGATAATTTTGGGAATAATTACTGATTTTGTAGTTCTAAAATGGACAATAAATTGATTTTTAAAATCTTAGAAAATTGAGAAAAAAAAATACTAAAATCCTTGGGCGTGTGTGTGTGTGTGTGTGTGTATATATATATATATATATATATATATATATTTTGAAAGTATTTTGTATATAAAAATATATAGGAAAAATTGGGTATCAACAACATATTGCTATAATTACTGTTGAATTATGATTCCTGCCTTATTTGTTGCCTGTTTTAAAAACTATAAGTACCATGCTCTTTCATTAACGACACGAACACATTGGTTCAAAAGCTCTCTCTCTCTCTCTCTCACTCACTCAAAACTTTCTGTTATCTCTCTGTGTTACTTACTACTGTTCAAAGTTAGCAGGCTGCAAGCCAAGGCTAATTATTGTGCTCTTTTATTCTTCACTTTGTGTTTACTATCTCTTTACTGGTATGTCCTGACTTCAATTCAAGATTCCAAAAACAACATGTTTCTTTTATTACTTCAATTCATCCTGTTTCTAGTCTGTTTTCACTTATGGTTTTGTTCTTCAACTTGCAACTACTATGTTTACTTCATCGCTTCATCGGCATGCTTCTAAATGTGTCCCCCACCCCCAGACTCAGCATGTTTATGAAATGTTATCCCCTTTCTAGTATACCCCAATGTGACTCTTCCTTACTAATAATTTCTGTGCAAAGTAGTTGTCTATCCTTAAGTAACCTGATTCTATATTAATTCTGAAGTTCCTTAACCCTTTAGCATATTGCTAATCCTGTACTCAAGTGCTCCTGTAACTATTTGTTTACCTATGTGACCTATGTGTCCCCAAATCCTATTACCCATGTTTGTGGTTGCTGAACCTGCCTTGGTTCTATGTTCTTTGGTTATGTATGAACCTGCTTTGGGTGATGTGTTTGGACTATTGCTTATTACTCTACTCTCTTTTCAAAACTGTCTCTGTTGTTTTTACAGAACTATTTCAAACAAGTCTCTTTTCAAACTGTTTTCCTACTTAAATTTTTTCAAGCTCATTCACATCTACTCTTAGGTTTTAAGTTCTGCCCCTCTAATGTGTGACTGCTTAGGGATCCTTATGATATCCCTCTAAACTCTGATACACTAGAGTTGGCCCTTCTATACTGCACTTACTCAACTATGATTATGAAATCTGGGTGTGAGCACTGCTCGGGATCTCTTGAGGTCCTTAGGGAACTCTGACACACCTAGATTATGTGAAAGGCTGTGAGGCATTGGAAACTCTAGAAATATGGGCCTACTTTCAGGCTTCCTATGGAGTAACTTCTTATTTTTCTTATCTACTTGTGTAATTCATGCAATATTGGTCAGTAATAATTTGTTGTCAACAGATACTGGGGATGGATAGTGAAAATGGGAGGGTAGCTATGTATGTTATAGACATCAAAGGGGTAGAAACCATGATTTAGGTTTACATTTCCTATATGCGCAATAGAATCCATGTTTAGGACCAACATATACAAAGCATATCATGTATTAGAGACCATGCTCTTAGGTTTCATGTATACTGTTTCAGCATCTCATTTTGACATTCTTACTATTACTTAGAAATCATGTTTCTAGGATAAATGGTATTAAAACAAAATTGCTACTCGTGCACACTTAACAGCATACACTACAATGTTGTAACCTTTTATGCATTTAGAAATCAATCTTTAGGACATTCTACAATCATGTTGGGCATTTAGAATTCCTACTTTAGGAATCTTGCATATAAATCATTCTATACCTAATGTGTGCATATTAGATACCATGTTTAGATTCTCGTTCATACACACTCAGCTACGCCTAGTTAAACTACTGATGCATGAAAAGGAATATAAACAGTCTCATCCTTCTTTAAATGATTTGGTAATAATCGCTGTATTTTTATAACACCTAGAAGAGCATGCCCTTAGGCAAAAATGACTTCTGAACTGCTAATGATTCTGGTAACAACTGTGCACTATCCCACGCCTAGGCCAGCCTTAGGTAATCAACTCTTATAAATCTGGAAACTGCCTCTTTGTGTTTACTGATTAATGATTAACAGGCTTAAATCAGTAGGCAAACTGATTAGGTCCCCTGCTTCTGAGTTATAAAATAAAACTGCATATCTCATGTGTTCTGATATTCGCCTAGGCATCATGTCTTAGGATCCTGTTTAACAATATTGCCCTTATTTGTGTTTGAGTCGTGTTGTTTACATGTCTTATCTGTGGAGGCAAAACTAAGCCTCTTATTTGCTCTTTCCTGCTTTATTTGCTAAAGTCCTATTTGTTCTTGCATGTCACCTAGTATTTTCTACCTCTAAACCTTAGGGGTCTGTCTAGAACTGCCTATAGGTAGAGGTCCCAATTTCCTCCAGGACCATTAAGAAGGGATGGGTAACAGCACGCAAAGAGATGTCTTAAATAAGACTCGCTTTAGTAACCGCTAAGGGGTGGGAATGGGTAGTTATGGATATGATGACTACGCGCTAATGTCACGTGTAACCCCTCATTGTTGAGTGTTTACCGGGCATTGCCTGGGATGATCCTGTAGGCTAACCAACCTAGGACTCCTCCTTTCGAAATTCCCTTTGCCTAAAACTTTACTTTTGTATATAACTTGTTCAAATTCTTTGTCTTATTATCTGAAGTCATACAATGTCCAACATGCTTTATTTGCAAATTATGTGTTTCAACTACTTATTTGTTAAAAGACTAATTCATAAGTA
>MU756776.1:63273-96545 GCA_026770625.1 Nicotiana glauca
ATATACTCGGGGTGATCCCACGTCACCCTATCTCACATAGGTCCGATAATACAACACATCTGAAATTTCACAGTCCATTTAAACCATAAACCGTAGGACCACATTGCACTTTCCAAAATCATACTCAAAATCAGAACCTCACGTCAATATTCAGAATAAACTTGAACCAGCTGTAATAAACCATACCTGCAACCTCAGGTGGAACCGTATGATATACCACATAATTCAAACACTCGAAACGATAACTTCTATCCACAGTAGCTACCCACAACAACCAAAAACCGATAGAAAACCTCTTACTAGCTAAAGCCTTATTCCAACACTTTCATATACTGCCAACGATAAATGAAACACGCGATAACCGAAACCATTCCTCAGATCAACCTTACGTGAAGCCACTTCCTTTTGACTAATACCACAACAAATTTTCCAAACCGAATCTCGATATTATTCTTCCACAAGCTGTAATCAAATATGTTCGTATTCATTAATGACTCCCACGATCACCTCGAATCCAATACACCACTCTGGTGATATGATACCTCATCACAGGCCTAAGCCACAACTTGCATAATCCACGCACCAATGAAGGGCAGTCTGAACATACTCAATTTATGACAAATGACTCAAACAAAAGAGCTGTAACTCAAACTCCTCAGTACCATCACAACACAAGGCTGGGACACTGTCCCACATCATAGGAATAGAATACATGAATCTACCCCGAAGGGTCTAATCTTCACGTGGCCTCGCCACGACGCGCGATCCTATCCAAACACTGTTACACATGAAGCACCTCAAGTCACCATGCTCAAAATAGACAGCCACGCACAGATTGATGTCTGAAACCAAGCAATCCATCACACCCACGGTGAAGCAAGTAATATACACCATCAAATCCTAAAAGGACAAAACTGATGCGCCATTCGCCGAGCAACACCCAATACTGACTTTCCTCAGAAACCAGGAAGCAATACATACCAAGTAACATATGGAAAACTATTCTCAACATCACACTGTTGCGGCGTGCAACCCGATCCAGATAACATACCCGTGGCAGCGTGCCACCCGATCCACACAAATATCTCACATAGGGAGATGCACATCGGGCCAAACTTGCTCATTATAACAAAATACCGAGTATCGATCGTAAGCATACTGAGTGCATAATGATATCAACATATAGCGTTGTAAGCTACAAAACTCGAACACAACTGAGGTCCCCCCCCCCCTTCAGCTTCCACTATGAAATAGTACCGCACTATATGTGCCCATAGTCCAAAAATCATAACGCCTCACAACACATAAAAAGCATCTCATAGATCTCCCCAGATCACTAGCAGGTTCAATAACAATCGAATTAGCCTATCCTTCATCAATACAATTCGAGGCCAACCAAGCCAACTCAAGCGAAACATGTATCCAATTATCTTACCAACAAACTCATTACCAAGAAGCATGAAGATGCTCCTTCCACTACTATAACTCATGCCGGAGCCGTATAATACGGTGCCCGACACCAAATCAATACTGAAATCCACAATCTCGCCCGGCGACATGCCCGACAACAAGGAACGCATCTGTAAAAGTCCCTCAATACCGGAACTGAATTAATGGTAGAAGCCTCTGCACTGACATTCGCCACGAAGGCCCAATTAAGAAAAGCAATCCTTCCCAGCCGTCCGCTGGTCTCTGGAAATACAACTACTCTGCTAGAACATAATACGATGCACCCCGCCATGCAACCTGTGGCATTTTCCGACATAACCCATAGCACAATAGTCTAGAATGACCCAACACTGAGACAACCAGTCTACACCCCAATGTCATATCCAGAATCTAATATACCAAGCAAAGAAAGATCCACTCGGGCTTCCAAACCCCCAATAGCCGCTAGCGGTACCAATACACACTATCCACAGCTACTACATAGCCTAAACATGAGAACTCCCAGTTTCCAACTCCATATAGCACACGAATCACTGCACCTGATCCCAAATTCCGCCGTATGAATACATGTCACACATCAAATATCCCATCATTCCATGAAAGATATTCTAAAATTTCCCTGCGCCATCAACAACTCAAGTATCCGCAGTCGATCCAACAAGAAGATGTCGCAATACTACCGAAGTATTATCAGTTTACATTACCTTCCCCCTTTTTACTGAACATATACCCTCGTCAAATCACTAGAATAGCAGTACCATTTTCCTTAATCATCTAAAGACTAATTCTTAAATCACTTGCAACTGCCCGTGCTGCTTAAGAATTTAATGACTCTCCATTCAGAACTGAACCGTAACCTCACACAAATTCCAATTCTCCATAATATATCGCATATACCATACCACACTAGGATAACATGAGAACTCCATCTCCCTTTTCCTAACCACAAACATCTATGTATTACTCTAGTCAAGAACTCTCCATCAATCCCATCTAGAAGAGAAATCACTACACATTCCATGCTTCGCATGCCCATAGGCAATATATACGTCTCCGAACCACGGTAAAACTCAAAAAGAACTCTCTCCCAATTCCATATTCACGAGCTAAAATGTCAGGACTGAATCCTTCTATACTAACCGAGCTAAGCAAGCTGTCAGGACTCAAAAGTTTTGCTGCACAATACCTATAAAAGCTCATTACCTCGAACACATACGAAGAATTAATCATACCCTCACCATACCGATTCGGTCTATTAACAAGCTATTCCATCTATCAAATTCTCTTCTGATTCATCATCAACTTGGTATTCTTCCTTGTTGTAGCATCACAATGCCTCAATCCAGGCCTACCACATGAGACTCGAACATAAGACCACACCGTCTAAGACCCATGGCCACTGAATACTCTCGCAATCATTCCCAGAAATACCACATTCCAGAGTACTTTACCCCGAAGAACTTCCTGCGAATCTGAAATTCGCTGCCATTACTTTCCAGATGTCGATACATAGGATCCCATAATTAACATAAAAATACCACAAGCCTCGACATTCCCCGATGAATACACAGTCTCTGACCACATACACAAACTTGAGACTCCTGATTGATACACATAAAATCTTGAACACATTAGAATCATTCTCGAAAGTCATTCACTCTTACACAACTGCAAATTACCTGACTCAATGAACAGAACCACTCGTGCCTTATTAGCACTCTGACACCGCAGGATATGATCTCATTTCCAATACAAACAAACATCTTCCTTCTCTATACACTGAGCATTCTTTTCCAGCAACCGCTCAAGACATCCTATTATTTTCACACATCTACGAAGCATCGTATAACCTTTATCAAAATTTTCCTTCACACGTGCCATCCTCGGCTCAATTTCTGCAACCAGAACTGACCCGCCGATATACCTCAAAACGGAACCAACATAGCACATAACCGTGCAATCAGCTAATCAACAGCAACCTCCCCAACTTGGCTCGAAGCCATACATCAAGACATCCTTAACAATTCATAAAACTTTTGCTCTAATGATGCCACAATGAGATTAAACTCAATCGTCTACAAGTTTGTGAAAACATAGATCATCTAGTACTGTAATCCTCTGCAAATCTCGCATTCGTCCCCACATCAGTTGGGTCCACTCTCTAAGCGACCCGAATTATCAAATTTCAACACGTACTCTTCAATTACACATGAGATCTTCTAACAATATACATAAGAATCGTACCACTTAAGAACACTCCGCAGGAGATAACCCACTTGTTTCGCCTCAGTTTAGTATTCCAGCACACCTTCCACCATCATACACATAACATAGCCATTTAGTCTTCCTGAGTCTGAACTCATATTGCCACACGTAATGTACTTAACTTCCAACTAGTAGATACGAAAATATTCTTCACGCGCCCATAACTCGGGCCACACATCGAGTCACAATAGGAATCGAACACTTAACAGTTCACCTACTATCCAGCATACTTCTTCGTCACTACCGAGTCACATAGATACATCTCGCAGCACTATCATACTCATCACATGGATATCCAACCGCCATTCCGGCTAATAAGGACAATACTGAACATACAAGTTCAAAATACTTGCTCACACAATCAGAACCTCGGTGCTCAAGCCATAGGCAAAGATCCGGCCTCAAGTCCTCCAGACTGGCCCAACATACTCACGAAGATCACATCTAGCCCCTTGATCGAGAATCACAAGCCATCAAGGCACATACAATATTGAGCGCTCATGTGTGTATACAGACGTGTGGAAGGAATTTCAAGAGTTATATCTTAAGCTGAATCAAGTACGCACGATAAGAATTCCAAAAAAGTGAAGTTTTCCTAAAGGTTCTGCAGCCTCTCGAGGATAAATATAGACGTCTCTGTACTGATCCGCGAGACTCTACTAAACCTGCTCATGACTTGTGAGACCTAGTAACCTAGGCTCTGATACCAACTTGTCACGACCCAAATTCCCAAGCCCGGTCGTGATGGCGCCTCTCGTGAAGACAAGGCCAACCAACAGAACAACGACGCCCCTTTCAATATTATTAAACATAAAGGAATAGATAAATGCAACTTAATGACAATAATAATCAATATCTACAACCCAACACAACCCGACCGGGGTGTCACAAGTCACGAGCATCTAAAAAAGCCTGAACACAACTATAGAGTCAGTAATTTACATGAATCAAATTTAAAATCAAAGAAGGGAAAATCAGGTGCCGCGGACGCTGGCGGTCACCTTACTCCGCTACAATAGTGACACCTTCAATCAGCTCAAACCCGCTACCGGGTGAACAATACCTGCAACTGCACACGAGGTAAAGGGAGTAAAGTGAGTACTCCAACTTAATGAGTAATAAGAGTAAATAACAACTGAGCGGTAAGAAAACACGTAAAGCACTCCATAATGCTATATAGGACAGTAAGACCCTTGAGAAAACAGTAATTCCATGAAAATCCTTTAGAAAATATCTGGCTCAGTTAAAAACCTCTTTTGAAAATATCATTTTCCCAACAGTCAAGCAATTGAATGCATAATCAGATAGTGCAAGTCCGCACATAAGTCAGCCCCTCGGGCACAGCACTCCATTACAAATAACACCAGAGTATCTGGTACTAGTTCAAGAAATAGCATGAATGCCAATGATATAAGAGCGTTGAATGTCATGCCACGTGGCACAAACAGGAACCAATGCATGAATGCAGTGCAATGCACATGACCGCTGCGGTGCGCAGCCTGATCTATTTGGGTACCCGAGCTCACTGTGGGGGTTTAGACTCCGGAGGGGCTCCTACAGCCCAAGCGCAATATCAATATCACACTGAGTCCAGAAATGCACATGCAACACTGCTGCGGTGCGCAGCCCGATCCATGCTCAGTCCAAAAATGCACATGCAACACTGCTGCGGTGCGCAGCCCGATCTATGCTCAGTGTAGAAATGCACATAGCCACTAGGGCAATATTCAAATAACAGTCCTCAGTTTCGAACGTCAGTAAAATATCATTTAAGTTTTCAAATCTTAGAAAGATGGCTGAGTTTGCAAAATAGTATTTAAAACCTTGGATCGAGATCAAATAATATACAATGTAATGCAAAAACAGTGATATCAATCCCTGAAGGATTCAAATAATCGGCACGAAGCCCAAAACATGGCAATCAGCCTAAGTCATGATAGCATCAAGTAGGTTTCAGTCAATCACGCAGTAAAATCAACAACCGGGACGGACCAAGTCACAATCCCCAATGGTGCTCTACCCCACTCTCATATCTGGCGTGCAAGTCACCACAATACAGCACTATGATGTGCAAATCCGGGGTTTCAAACCCCCAGGATTTCATTTACAAGTATTACTCACCTCGAACCGGTGAAACTCCTCGCTCGTGACGCCTTTGCCCCTCAAATTGGTCTCCACGTGCGTCGAATCTAACCCAAAATCAGAGCGAATACATTACAATATGCTAAGGGAACAATACCCATTCGAAAATAATCGAAAAATATCAAGAATCTCGAAATTAGCAAAACCCGAGTCCCAGGCCCGCTTCTCAAAAAATTACAAAACTCACATTAACGGATTCCTCGTCTCGCCACGAGTCCATACATACAAAGAACTCCCAAATCCGAGCTCAAATGACCTATCAAATCCCAATTTGAAATATCAAAACTCAAGCCCTAGTTCTTCAAATTTTCACCCAATTTTCCAAGAATTAAAGGTGGATTCATCAATAATATAGCGTTTCTAGGTCATGAGACTTACCTCTAATCGATTCCTGTCAAAACCCTCTTCAATTTCTACCAAAAAGCTCTTGAGGTAGTTCAAAAATGGAGGATATAACAAATGGGTCGCGGATGAAATGATATTAAACCCTTCTGCCCAGCTGACATTTCTTCTATGCGAACGCGAGGTCCCTCTCGCATTCACGATGCACAAAAATCTACTGGGCCACTTTTACTCTACGCGAACGCGGAGCCCATCCCGCAAACGCGATGAAATGCCAGGCCTAACTACGCGAACGCATACCCCTGGTCACGAACAAGAAGAGCAATGACCAGGGGCCCCAAACTCCCTCTACGCGAACGCGGGATCCCAACCGCGAACGCGAAGACCAATGGCCTCAGACCTGTGCGAATGCGGCTTATGCCTCGCGAACGCGAAGGCCAATTTCCAAGCTTCTCAAATTTGTTCTACGCGTTCGCGACTCTACCCACGCGAATGCAATGAAGAAAATCTCTGCAACCTCACAGCTGAAAAACCTGCAATATTATAAGTCCAAAATGGTCCGTTTGATCACCCGGAATCACCCCGAGGCCCCCGGGACCTCAACCAAAAACACCAACATAGCCCAAAACATCATACGAACTTGTTCCAATCATCAAAACACGTCAAACAACACAAAAATCATCAATTCACCACGGATCCAAGCCTAAGTTTATCAAATTCTTTCGAAACTCACATTCCATCAAAAACCCGACCAAACGACGTCCGAATGACCTGAAATTTTGGACACATATCCAAAATCACCTAACGAACCTACTGCAACTCTCGAAACTCCATTCTGACCCTCAGATCAAAATCTCACCTATCAACCGAAATTCGCCAAAATTCAAACTTCGCCAATTCAAGCCTTATTCTCCACCGGACCTCCAAAATCATTTCCGATCACGCTCCTAAGTCACAATTCACCTCCCGAAGCTAACCGAATCACCAGAAATCACATCCGAGCTCTCTAACTCAATAGTCAATATTCGGTTGACTTTTCCAACTTAAGTTTTCCTTAAAGAGACTAAGTGTCTCATTTCTTATCAAAACCAATCCAAATCAACTCTAACACACCACATACCGATAACGAAACATGAAGAAGCATAAAATGGGGGGGGACGGAGCAATAACACATGAAACGACGGGTCGGGTCATCATAGTAAAAAAGGGAAGGGAAAATGGGGGGCGCGACAGATGCACCTGCCTCAGATCCTGTATAATTAAGTACAGAAACATAGTATGAGTACATAAACAATATGTATCTAGTAAGTATCCAGTCTAACCTCAAAGAAGTAGTGACGAGGGGTCGACTTGACACTTACTAGGGACAACAATAATATAATTGAAGTGTTACACTAAGCATGAATAACATGAATAAAAATGTCAGTTTAATAACAAGAAGAGATAAGATATTCCTTCATAAATAACATGTCAATTTCTGTCATATCATGTAACAACTTACATTTCAAAGCATTTAAGCAATATAGATCACGGAGAGTTCCAAATAATTAACATGGGCAATTTTTGTAGAGGTCATACGGCCCGATCCATCATAGTATTAAAATGTTCACTACCGGAGGGTCGAATGGCATGAACCATAGATGCATCTATTTATTACCGAGGCGGTTAACCCGATCCACAAATAACAATATATTTTTCAAGATACGCAAATTTCTCATTTATGGTCAAGTATTTCATGCAAAACTTCAAGTACATGAATTGGACCTCATACAATTCCTTTATAAATTTCTAACATGGTTTAAATGATTATTTTAGCAAGTAAGGGAACAAGATTCCAATTATAGCATGATACGGATCCTAAACTACCTGGACAATAGCATACTAGTAGCTACGTATGGACTCTCATCACCCCATACGTACGTAGCCCCCACACACACACACACACACACACACAAAAACCACCACAAAAAGGTTCAAATATGTATTTAAATTCACCTATGGGGTTAATTCCCTCTTACATAGAAAGGAGACTTACCTCGTCTCAAGCCTACTTCCCAATTCAAGAACGCACCCAAATCTCCAAATTTGACGTCGAACGACTCGAAACTAGTCAAACATTACATAAACAAATCAATCTATGCTCGAAGGATCACAATTACACCATTTAAGTGAACACCCAACCTAAATTGCAAGATTCCTAAAATTCACCCCCGGGCACACATGCTCGGATTCCAAATTTTTTTAAAGGAAGTTGTTACCCATAACCTTAGGAACATAAATATATGATTTATACTAAATTCTCTAAAAAACTTCGTAGTTAAATCTCATTTTAGCAAAACCCTAGGTTTTCACCTAAACCCATGATTTTCACTAATTTACATGTTATAATCTACCCATAAACTATGTATTTAACTCACATGTGTAAAATTTACTCACCTTAAGATGCTAAGCCGAAATCCCCTCTTTGATAGCTCCCCAATCACCCATATGTGTAAAGAATGGGAGAAAAATGCCTAACTCCCGTATTTAATAAAGTGCATTGCCCCACGATTTTCGCACCTGCGGTGCGTTGGTCGCACCTGCAGACCCGCTTCTGCGGAGTTAGGCTGGGCTGGCTGGGGCTGCACCTGCGGATGGATATCTGCTTCTGCGGAAAAAGAGCTACATCTGCAGAACCTGGGATCCTCTTCGTGGGCTGCATCTTTGAGGCTCCAACCGCATGTAAGCTCACATTTGCAGCTGACCAACCACAGGTGCGCTTATGATTGCAGCTGGAGCTTCAGCTCTTGCTCAAATTTCAAACATGGTCTGAGCCTTGTCCGATTGATGCTCAGGGCCCCTGGGGCCCCGCTCGAACATACCAACAAGTTTAGAATCATAAAACAGGCTCGTTCAATCTCTCGGAACGCCTGAAACAACATTAAAACTAGGAATCACACCCTAAAACCAATTGAATCAAACTTATGAACTTCAAGTTCTTCAATCTACTTCTAATGCGTCGAAACGTACTTATACAACTCGGAATGGCACAAAATTTTACGTGCAAGTCTTAAATGACATTACACAACTATTACCTTTCTCGAAATTTCGTTCGGACCTCGATATCACAAAAAACCTCTCCAAACCAAATTTAAAGAACTTCTAAAAACCCTCAAGAACCAACTTTCACTATTAGGCGCCAAAATACTCCTGGGTCACCCAAAACCCGATCCGAGCATACGCCCAAGTTTGAAATTATCATACAAACTTGTTGAAACATTCAAATGCCGATTCCGAGGTCGTTTACTCAATATATTAACTAAAGTCAAACTTGGCCTTTTAAGGTGACCTTAAGGAACCAAGTGTTCTGATTTCAATCCAAACTCTTCCAAATCCCAAACCAACCATCCCCGCAAGTCATAAATTAGTATAAGCAAGTACGAAAAGTCTTATTTAGGGGAACAAGTTTCTAGAAAGTAAAACAACCAGTCGAGTCATTACAGCTCTTTTTATGGAATAAATTTATGTATCCTAAGATTATTTTTTAACTTGAATAAACATTTTACTCATATGATGAATTTTAAAAAATAACTGAATTTGATATTATTGCTAATAATTAATTAAAATATTTAATTATTTAGTTTTAACATAAAGAAATTAATTCTATGTTGATTCAGATCTTAATATTAGTTCATCTCTTGTTTTGAATATTTAATCTTAATTATAATTTTATACACTATAAATTTTATTTTCAAAGAGTAAAAGATTGATATAATATTTTACTTTTAAGTATTTATTTTTGTAAAATCATTAGAGATATTGACTCTTACCAACTATTTTTTTCTTTCTCACACATCTATATTCTTAAATATTTTCTTAGTTGTTGTTTAACAATTGAGTTTTTTTCAATATTACATGAAGAATTGCTAAAAAATATTATTTGAGTAGCAAAATAGTTCAAATATATTAAAATATATTATTGTGGGCTTTTACCCTTAATTTTAACTCTTTATGTAGTCCATTTAATATTACTTCTTTTTTGTATTAAACACTATCGAGTGGTAATGTATATATTACTTTTTTTTTTGTATTGAACACTATCGAGCGGTAATGTATTGCTAATATAGAGGATTCTTATGAAATTGATTTTATTAAATATTCCTAAATATTTTTAATAAGAATTTAACAGACAAAATTTTATTAATTTTAAAATATTAAATATTAAAATTAGCAAAGAAGGTATTGTAGTCCAAAAAATAGGTTATTGTAGTTATGTTCTTTTCCTATGAGTTCTTTCGCTTAATATTTTTGGGTTATTTTGGTATATAAATATTGTATTTATGCTTTTATAATAATATAGGTTCTCCTTTTTTCTAAATGAATTTGGATAATATAATACATTCTCAAATTAAATTAATAATCGGATATTATAATACGTTTTCGAATTAAATTATGCATTTTTAAGAAGTATATCCTAAAAGTAATAGGATTACATGACTAAAGATATTTACTTATTCAATTTTATATGAATTAGACATCCTAAAAGTAATTATACTATTAGGATTCCTAAAGGTAATCATGTAGGATTCCTAATGTGTAGTATTATGACCTAAAACTAATAGAATTATAAGGCTAATATCTAGATTACCGGTTATGTCCTTTTATTATGAGTTATTATATTTAATATTATAAGGTTATTTTTGTAAACCAACATTGTATTCATGCTTTTATACTACTAGCCTCTCTGCTCATGCGATGCACGAAATATCCTATGTCACACTGATATTTTATACTTCAATACCACACAGGAGGGGGGTAATTTGTGTGGTGACCAATTTTTCTCTTAAATTGATTATGGACGGACATGGTTTGTCGCGACCCAATTCCACAATGGGTCATGAGGGCGCCCGACACCATTGTCAGGCAAGCCAATGCAGAAATATTACAAAAATTCTTATGTTACTTCTAATTAAAAATAAGTGGAATAAACACTTGACTTGAATTTAAACCAGAAGGACGAAATACGGTGAATAATATAAGTACAAAACCCCAAAATAATCACCTACCAAGTGTGTGCCAGAACCTGGTGTCACAAGCTACGGGCAACTAGTAGAATACACATCCAAAAGAATATCGTAATATCCTACTGTCTGAATCTGAATAGACAGAAAATAACAAAAATACAAAGGAAGGACTTCTTCGGCTGCGGATCGACATGGAGGGAAAATCAACTCACCGTAGAAGTCCCAAGTCCGCTCACGGGCGCGCACCAGAATGATAACCGGATCCACCTGTCTTAGATCCTGTACATTTAAGTACAGAAGTGTAGTATGAGTACATAAACAATATGTACCCAGTAAGTATCTCGTCTAATCTCGAAGAAGTAGAGATGAGAGGTCGACTTGATACCTACTAGGGTCAAGACAATATAATAGTAATGTGCTATGCAAAGCATGAAGAGCCTCCAATAACAAGAAGTTAAAATGAAAAATCATAATCATGTTCTTGACCATATTTAATTATCATTCTTCCCTTTTTACATACTTAGCAAGTAATCATGATGTGTCTAAGCTTAAGCATATATATCATGCGCAATCACGCCGAGGTCGACGGCCCGCTTCAAAGAAAATAAACTATGCACTGCCGAGGGTCGACGGCCCGTACCATAGATGCATCTATTTTCACCGAGGCGATCGGCCCGATCCATAAATATCAGGAAAACATCAGGGATGCATACAAGACTAATTTTTATACAAGGAAATTCTTACAAAGGTTCAACAAGTTCATATGTTCACTTTTCGTTTCCCTCACTTCTCTAGCATATCATAAATGATCATGTTGGCAATTTGAGTAAAATATACCTTCAAATTAGGCATGATGTGGGTCCTAGACTACCCAAACAATTAACATCATAGTAGCTATGCACGGACTGTCGTCACCTAGTACATACGTAGCCCCCCCCCCCCCCCCCNCTATGGGGATAATTCCCTCTTACAAGGTTAGAAAGGAGACTCACCTTGCTCCGAAGCGCACTTTCGATATCAAGACAAGCCCAAACCCTCAATTCGTAGCCGAACGAGCACAAACTAGTTAAATAAAATAAGAACTAGTCAATAAAGGCTTACAATGTCGAATTCTAACTATTTAAGTAACTTCCTAACCTTTCCCACAAGTTTCCTAAATTCTGACCCCGGGCCCACGTGCTCGGATTCCGAGATTTTTCAAAGGAAATTGTTCTCTACAACCTAAGGATCAATAATATATGATTTCTAGTCCATTTTATAACAAACTTCATGATTAAACCTTAGTTTTGTTACAACCCTAGGTCTAGCTCTAACCCTTTTATTTCACCTAATTTTTAGAGTTTAATCTACCTAATATACATGTATTTAAACTAATAATGAATGGGAATACTTACCTTGCAATGTTATGTTCAAACCCTCTCTTTGGAAGCACCCAAATTGCCCAAGTGTGGAGTGTGAAATGATAAAAATGGCTTTGAATTCGAATTAAATGAACTCTCTGCCCGCAACGATTTCCGCTTCTGAGGCGCCTTTTCCGCTTCTGCGGCAACCGCTTCTGCGGGTTTGGGCCGCTCCTACGGTTCTGGCCAAATTTGGCTGGACCGCTTCTGCGGTCGAATATCCTCTTATGCGAAACCGCTTCTGCGGTTTCATGACCGCTTTTGCGATTTTCCTGGGCCTGCCCTTGGCTACTTCTGCAAAGGCCTGATCGCATCGGCGGTCCCGCTTCTGCGGTCCAAGAACCGCAGATGTGGTTATGACAGAAATAGCAATGCTTCAGCTATTCCTCAACTTTCTAACTTCGCTCGAACCTCGCTCGTTTGACGCTCGGGGCTCCTGAGCCCCGCCCGAACATACCAACAAGTCTGAAATCATGAGGCGGACCTACTCGAACCCTCAGAGCTCCCAAAACAACGCTAAATCTTGGAATCATCCCCTAAAACCAAATGAGTCAAACTATTGAATCTTCAAGTTCTTAATTCTCCTCTAACGGGTCAGAACACCATTAAACTACTCAGATTGACACCAAATTTTACAGGCAAGTCTTAAACAACATTACGGACCTGTACCAAGCTTCAGAACCAAAATTCAAGCCCGATACCTAGGGAATCAATGATTACTTAGTTTCTTTAATTCCTTAAAACTTCAATTAATTAATTTTTGAAAAAAACTCATTACTCGGGCTAGGGACCTCGGAATTCAATTTCGGACATACGCCCAAGTTCCATATTTTTCCACGGACCCTCAAAAATTGTCAAATCACGAATCCGGGTCTGTTTTCCCAAAATGTTGACCGAAGTTAAACTTGGTCTTTTTAAGAAATCTTAAAGAAGTAAATGGGCATATTTTTAATCAAAACCCTTCCAATTCCCGAATCAATCGCCCCCCGCAGGTCGTAAATTAGTTAAAGCAAGTACGGGAGGCTTTATGTAGGGGAACGGGGTTCCAAAAGGCAAAATGATCGGTCAGGTCGTTACATTCTCCACCTCTTAAACAAACGTTCGTCCTCGAACGGACATAGAAAAGTACCTGGACTGCTGAATAAGTGGGGATACCTGCTCCGCATGTCCTCCTCGGACTCCCAGGTCGCCTCCTCGACCAATTGGCCCCTCCACTGGACCCTTACTGCAGAAATCCTCTTGGATCTCAACTGGCGATCCTGTCTATCAATAATGGCGACTAGCTCCTCCTCGTAGCCCAAGATCTCGTCTAACTGAATGGTACTGAAGTCCAACACATGTGATAGGTCGGCATGATACTTTTGAAGCATCGATACATGAAAAACTAGATGAACTCCCGATAGACTGGGAGGTAAAGCAAGCTCATAGGGAACCTCTCCAAGTCACCTCAACACCTCAAAGGGACCAATAAACCTTGAGCTTAGCTTGCCCTTCTTCCCGAACCTCATAATGCCCTTCATCGGCAAGACTTTCAAGAGAACCTTCTCACCAATCATGAATGATACATCACGCGCCTTCTGATCCGCGTAACTCTTCTGTCTGGACTGAGCTATACGAAGCCTCTCCTTAATTAGCTTTACCTTATCCAAGGCATCCTGTACCAAATTTATACCAAGCAACTTAGCCTCACCAGGCTCAAACCACCCGATAGGAGAACGACAAAGTCAACCATATAAAGCCTTATACGGGGCCATCTCTATGTTGGACTGATACTTGTTATTGTATGCAAACTCTACTAACGTCAAGAATTGATCCCACTGCCCTCCAAAGTCAATCACACATGCTCTGAGCATATCCTCTAAAATCTGAACTGTCCGCTCCGACTGCCCGTCGGTCTGAGGATGAAATGTCGTGCTAAGCTCTATGCGGGTCCCCAACTCACTCTGAACGGCTCTCCAAAAATAGGAAGTGAACTGAGGGCCTCTGTCTGATATGATGGATACCGGCACACCATGCAATCGGACTATCTCCCGAATATAAATCTGAGCGTATCTCTCTGCTGATAGGTAGTCACCACAGGAATGAAATGGGCCGACATGGTCAACCTATCCACGATGACCCATACTGAATCAACCTTCCACAAGGTTCGCGGCAACTCAACTACGAAATCCATGGTGATGCGCTCCCACTTCCACTCCGGAATGGGCATCCACTGAAGAAGGCCACCTGGCTTCTGATGCTCACACTTGACCTGCTAGCAATTCAAACATTTAACTACATACTCCACGATATCTTTCTTCATCCTGCACCACCAGTAATGCTGCCTCAAGTCACGATACATCTTCGTGGCACCCGGATAAATGGAGTACCTCGAACGGTGGGCCTCCTCTAAAATCCTCTCCCTAAGCCCATCAACATTAGGGACACACAGATGGCCCTGAAGCCGCAACATACTATCCTCGCCAATAGAAACCTCCTTGGCACCTCCCTGTAGCACCGTCTCTCTGAGAACCTCCAAATGTGGATCATCATACTGTCAGGCCTTAATCTGCCCAAATAACAAAGACTGAGCAACCACACAAGCTAGAACATGGTTGGGCTCCAAAATGTCCAACCTCACAAGTCTGTTAGCCAAGTACTGAACGTCCAAGGCTAGTGGACTCTCCTCCGCTGGAATGAATACTAGGCTACCCATACTCTCTGCCTTTCTGCTCAAGGCATCCGCGACTACATTCGCCTTGCCCGAATGATAAAGAATGGTAATGTCATAATCCTTTAGTAACTCAAGCCATCTGCGCTATCTCAAATTAAGGTCCCTCTGCTTGAACAGATGTTGTAAGCTGCGGTGATCGGTATAAACCTTACAAGGCACCCCATAGAAATAGTGCCTCTATATCTTAAGAACATGAACAATCGCTGCCAACTCCAGATCATGCACAGGGTAATTCTTCTCATGAATCTTCAGCTAACACAAAGCATATGCAATAACTCGCCTCTCCTACATCAATACACATCCCAAACCAACGCGTGAAGCATCACAATATACCGTATACATCCCTGCACCGAAAGGCAACACAATAACTAGCGCCGTAGTTAGAGCTACATTGAGCCTCTAAAAGCTCTCCTCACAATCATCGGACCAAATGAATGGGACACCCTTCTAGGTCATTCTAGTCAAAGGTGATGCAATAGATGAGAAGCCCTGCACAAATCGCCGATAATAACCCGCTAAACCCAAGAAACTCCTGATCTCGGTCACAGAAGTGGGACGTGGCCAACTCTGAACTGCCTCAATCTTCTTGGGATCTACCTTAATACCCTCTCCGGACATAATATGCCCCAAGAATTCCACTGACTCAAGCCAAAACTCACACTTGGAGAACTTAGCATACAGCTTCTGTTCTCGCAAGGTCTGAAGCACTACTCTCAAATGCTGCTTGTGCTCCCCCAGGCTACGTGAATATATCAAGATGTCGTCAATAAAGACGATAACAAAGGAATCAATGTAAGGCCTGAATACCCGGTTCATCAGATCCATAAATGCCACCGGGGCATTAGTCAAATCGAAGGACATCACCAGAAACTCGTAGTGGCCATATCTAGTCCTGAATGCAGTCTTCGGAACATCTAAGTCCCAAATCTTCAGCTGATGATACCCTGACCTCAGGTCGATCTTAGAGAACACCCTAGCTCCCTGAAGCTGGTCAAACAAATCATCAATACGAGGCAACGGGTACTTGTTCTTGATGGTGACCTTATTCAACTGGCTATAATCAATACACATCCGCATGGTCCCATCCATCTTCTTCACAAATAGCACGGGTGCGCCCCAAGGTGATACACTGGGCCTAACAAACCCCTTTGATAACAACTCCTCTAACTGCTCATTCAGCTCGTTCAACTCTTTTGGAGCCATACGGTATGGTGGAATAGATATAGGCTGAGTGCCTGGAGCCAAATCAACACAAAAATCAATGTTGCAATCCGGAGGCATGCCAGGAAGATCAGAAGGAAAAACATCGGCGAACTCCCGGACTATTGGCACTGAATCAAACGTCGGAGACTCCGCGGTGACATCTCGAACCTGAACTAGATAGGCCAAAAAACCCTTCTTGACCAAGTGTTGAGCCTTCAGGAAGGAAATAACCCTGCTAGGCATATCAACCATGGAACCCTTCCACTCCAATCTTGGCGATCCTGGTATCACTAGCAAAACAGTCTTAGCATGGCAATCAAGGACGGCGTGATATGGAGACAACCAATCCATGCCCAGGATGACCTCAAAATCAATCATATCAAGCAACAGAAGATCTACTCTAGTCTCAAAACCATAGAAAGTAACCACATAAGACCGGTAGATCCGATCCACAAGCACAGAATCACCCACAGGAGTAGACACATGAACAGGAACACCCAAAGGCTCAGGAGAAATAACCAGGAAACGAGCAAACAGAGATGATACATATGAATAAGTAGACCCCAGGTCAAATAATAACGAAGCATCCCTACTACCGACGGAAATAATACCAGTGATAACGGCATCTGAGGCCAATGCATCTGGCCTGGCCGAAAGGGCATAGAATCTAGCTGAAGCACCGGTTGTCTGGACTGCATCTGAATAAGTAGTAGTCGGATGACCTCTCCCCATCTGGCCTCCACCCCTGGGATGGCCTCTACCAGTCTATCCTCTACCTCTAGGTGGTTGGGCCGCTGGTGCTAGAGTCATGGGTTGCTGCCCCTGCTGCACTACCTTTCCCCTAAGCCTGGGGCAGTGTCTCCTCATGTGACTCGGGTCTTCGCACTCAAAACAACATGGTGCGGTGAACTGATGTCCAAATGGCTGACTCTGAAAACCAGAAGACCTACTAGAAGAAGCCTGAATAGCCGGTGGGCGGCATGAACTCTCCAGCATAGAACTGAAATAAGAACTGGAAGAATCCGGAGGGCCTGGATACCCACTGGATGAACCCTAAATAGCTGGAGGGCGATAAGAACCCTCTGGCATGGCATTGAAATAGGAGCATGCTGGAGCACTCTGAGCGGGTGGTGGTGCTGAAACTGGGGGCCTGCTGGGCTGACCCCTCCCAAACTAGCCTCTACCCCTTGCTGGGGTGCCTCTGAACTCCCCGAAGAATCTGGCCCTCTTATCCTGCTACATTTTCTCTCTACCCCTCAAATGGTAACCCTCAATCCTGCGAGCAATCTCAAGTACTAGCTGATACCCTGTGCCCATCTCTACCTCTCGGGCCATACCCGACCGTATAGTATGGTGTAACCCCGCAACGAATCTCCATACTCACTCTGCCTCTGTGAGGAGTATCAAAAGTGAATGGCGAGACAACTCAGAGAACCTCACCTCATAATCAGTCACTGATATCTAACCCTGCACTAGATGCTCAAACTGATGATGCAGCTTTTCCCTCTCAGAGGGTGGAATGTACCGATCAAGGAATAACTGTGTAAACTGACCCCAAGTGAGGGGAAAAGCACCTGCTGTCCTGCTAAGGGCGTAAGACTACCACCATCTATGAGCCTTGCCCTCAAGCTGAAAAGTAGTGAAGTCAACTCCATGCGACTCCAATATCCTCAAATTGTGCAGTCTGTCTCTACACCTATCAATAAACTCCTGGGCATCCTCATGGCGCTCACCCCCAAAGACTGGAGGGTGCAGCCTGGTTCATTTATCCAATAACTTCTGCGGATCGCCATCCACAGCTGGCCTAGGCTGGGGTGCCAATATAGGAACTAGCTAAGCCTCATCTACAGGTAGTGCACCTGGAGTCTAGTATACTGCAGCTGCATGACCTGGAGCCTGAGCAATAGGGGTCTGGGATCCCCCTTCTGCCTGTGAAGCAGCTGGGTCTGCTAGAAATAAACCATCCTGAGTCATAGTGTCCATGAACCGTAGCATGCGGCCCATGACCTCCTGAAATCCCGGCGCTATCATAAAATCCACCGGAGTAGGCTCAGCTACGGGCACCTTGCCCTGCTCCTCAATGATGGGATCCCTCGCAGGACCTACCGGTGGTACAAATGGAACGGCTCTGGGATGCCTTCATTCCCTACCGCAGGCCCGTGCCCTCCCCCGGCCTCTGCCTCGGCCTCTAACAACAGGGGGAGAAGCTTCTCTAGGGTCCGAAACGTCAGCAATATGAGTCCTCACCATCTGTGAGAGAATAGAATAGGGAAATTTAGTACACTAAGCACTACACGACAGAAAACGAATAAAGAGTAGTCTTTCCTAATACCCTATAGCCTCTCGAAGATAAATACAGACGTCTCCGTACCAATCAACAAGACTCTATCAGGTTTGCCCATAACACGTGAGACCTACATGAACCTAGTGCTCTGATACCATGTTGTCACGACCCAATTCCACAATGGGTCATGAGGGCTCCTGACACCCTTGTCAGGCAAGCCAATGCGGAAACATTACTAAAATTCTTATGTTACTTCTAATTAAAAATAAGTGGAATAAACACTTGACTTGAAATTTAAACCAGAAGGACGAAATACTGTGAATAATATAAGTACACAACCTCAAAATAATCATTTACCAAGTGTGTGCCAAAACCTGGTGTCACAAGCTACGGGCAACTAGTAGAATACACATCCAAAAGAATATCGTAATATCCTACTGTCTGAATCTGAATAGACAGAAAATAACAAAAATACAAAGGAAGGACTTCTTCGGTTGCGGATCGACATGGAGGGAAAAGCAGCTCACCGTAGAAGTCCCAAGTCTACTCACGGGCGCGCACCAGAATGATAACCGGATCCACCTGTCTCAGATCCTATACATTTAAGTACAGAAGTGTAGTATGAGTAGATAAACAATATGTACCCAGTAAGTATACCGTCTAATCTCGAAGAAGTAGAGACAAGAGGTCGACTTGATACCTACTAGGGTCAAGATAATATAATAATAATGTGTTATGCAAAGCATGAAGAGTCTCCAATAACAACATGTTAAAATGAAAAGTCATAATCATGTTCTTGACCATATTTAATTATCATTCTTACCTTTTTACATACTTAGCAATTAATCATGTCATGTCTAAGATTAAGCATATATATCATGTGCAATCACGCCGAGGTCGACGGCCCGCTCCAATGAAAAATAAACTGTGCATTGCCAAGGGTCGAACGGCCCGTACCATAGATGCATCTATTTTCACCGAGGTGATCGGCCCGATCCATAAATATCAGGAAAACATCAAGGATGCATAAAAGTCTCATTTTTATACAAGGAAATTCTTACAAAGGTTCAACAAGTTCATATGTTCACTTTTCGTTTCCCTCAAGTCTCTAGCATATCATAAATGATCATGTTGGCAATTTAAGTAAAAGATACCTTCAAATTAGGCATGATATGGGTCCTAGACTACCCAAACAACCAACATCATAGTAGCTACGCACGGATTCTCATTACCTAGTACGTACGTAGCCCCCGCATTTAGCAGCAAATTCTCAGTTATTAATCATATGGGGACAATTCCCTCTTACAAGGTTAGAAAGGAGACTCACCTCACTCCGAAGCGCACTTTCGATATCAAGACAAGCCCAAACCCTCAATTCGTAGCCGAACGAGCACAAACTAGTTAAATAAAGCAAGAACTAGTCAATAAAGGCTTACAAGGTCGAATTCTAACTATTTAAGTAACTTCCTAACCTTTCCCACAAGTTTCCTAAATTCTGACCCCAGGCCCACGTGCTCGGATTCCGAGATTTTTCAAAGGAAATTGTTCTCTACAACCTAAGGATCAATAATATATGATTTCTAGTCCATTTTATAACAAACTTCATGATTAAACCTTAGTTTTGTTACAACCCTAGGTCTAGCTCTAACCCTTTGATTTCACCTAATTTTTAGAGTTTAATCTACCTAATATACATGTATTTAAACTAATAATGAATGGCAATCACTTACCTTGCAATGTTATGTTCAAACCCTCTCTTTGGAAGCACCCAAATCGCCCAAAGTGTGGAGTGTGAAATGATAAAATTGGCTTTGAGTTCGAATTAAATGAACTATCTGCCCACAGTGATTTTCGTTTCTGCGGCGCCCTTTCCGCCTCTGCGGCAACCGCTTCTACGATTTTGGGCCGCTCCTGCAGTTCTGGCCCAATTTGTCCGGACCGCTTCTGCGGTCGAATATCTGCTTAAATGGAACCATTTCTGCGGTTTCATGACCACTTCTGCGGTTTTCCTGGGCCTGCCCTTGGCCGCTTCTGCGAAGCCCTGACCGCATCTGCAATCCCGCTTCTGCTGTCCAAGAATCGTAGATGCGGTTATGACGGAAGCTGCAATGCTTCAGCTATTCCTCAACTTTCTAACTTTGCTCGAACCTCGCTCGTTTGATGCTCGGGGCTCCCGAGCCCCACTCGAACATACCGACAAGTCTGAAATCACGACGCGGACCTACTCGAACCCTCGGAGCTCCTAAAACAACGCTTAATCTTGGAATTACCCCATCTTCGAGTTCTTAATTCTCCTCTAACGGGTCAAAACACCCTTAAACTACTCGGATTGACACTTAATTTTACGGGCAAGTCTTAAACAACATTACGGATCTGTACTAAGATTCGGAACCAAAATTCGAGCCCGATACCTAGGGAATCAATGATTACTTAGTTTCTTTAATTCCTTAAACTTCAATTAAACAATTTTTGATAAAAATTCATTACTCGGGCTAGGGACCTCGAAATTCAATTCCGTACATACACCCAGGTCCCATATTTTCCCACGGACCCTCAGAAATTGTCAAATCACGAATTTGGGTCCGTTTTCTTAAAATGTTAATCGAAGTCAAACTTGGTCCTTTTAAGAAATCTTAAAGAAGTAAATGGGCATATTTTTACTCAAAACCCTTCCAACTCCCGAATCAATAGCCCCCCACAAGTTGTAAATTAGTTAAAGCAAGTACGAGAGGCTTTATTTAGGGGAACGGGGTTCTAAAAGGCAAAACGACTGGTCAGGTCGTTATATGGTTCTTCTAAGTGTTCCTTAACTTACTGTTACATAAATAGTAAATGTGAAAATTAAAGAACAGAAGTATTTTATGTGGAAAACACCTGGCTCAAAAGGTGAAAAAACTACGACCTACTTTCCATTAGGATTTTTCCAAACTCTCCACTAAAATCACTTAGCCAAAAACTGCATTTACAAATACTCTTTTGTAAACCTAGGACTAATTCTAATCCTGTTGTAGCACACATCCTCTAGCTGTTGCGACAACTTCAAGTTAACTCTAACTTGAGAACTCCGAATACCTAATATAATTGCTTCTAGATAAAGTTGAAAGGTACAATATGAAACCACTTACTACAATTGAGCTAGAATAAAAGACAGACACTTGGAATTGGTTCTTCTATCTACTTCAAGTAGCTTCAGGTTTGCACACTTGAATCACACACGAACTGCTTGCAAAATTGCCTTGCTATTTTGCTCTCAATTAACGTTTAACTTCTGCTTATGTGTGTTACCTGTAAAAGAGAACACAACTGATATTTATAGAGTTAGTAAATAGAGATTGACTAGAATTCTGATGCTACTCTTCCTTGGTGGAAGAGTTCTAGTTGATCTCAACCTCTAACTCATTCCTTTTCTTAACCCATGTTCTCCTTGAGTAAGTAGCCCTTCTCCTCATCCAATATGCAACCTTTTGTCTATCAGGATCAGAAGATATCACTTCTGTCAAGTTAGGTTTATCTCCTTCACGTGCATCTCACATGCTAAAGTCTATTCGTATTTGTGCTCCACTAGGATGGACCTTTTTCATGTTTGAGTTCCTTTGTCAGTCTTCAAAACAAACTTTACTTGAGCCAACAAATTCTCCCTTTTTGATGATGACAAACTCTATGCTTTTTGTACACTTAGGCCCTGCTAGAACTCATCTCAACATCAATGCAAAGTTAGAAACATTTTCAACTTATCATCAAGGACCATGTTCATTAGGTTATAAACATCACTATTTCAGAATATAAATCACAATTTCTTTTTCCCTTTTTGGCATCATCGAAAAGTTGCATAAATAAGGTGTGATTCCCAGATTTTAAAAATAACTCATGGTCACTGGGGAAACTGCAAATGCATTCATGGATTAATTATCAGTAATCAATTACACACTCAAACTATCAAGAAAATTTAAACAGTCAACAAGAGCAAAAGCATCAAACTTCATTGATAGAGAGTATGATTCTACCACAATCCACAAAAAGAAAGAAAAACAGTTAAAACATAAGTAGCAAAAAGAAAAATTCCTAATCTGGGTCACTGAAAGGTCTAGGTAAGGTTCAGGAAGTTAAGGCTTAGGAAATCAAGGCTTGGAAGAACTGGGGTTTTGGTTTTTGGCTTGGAGAACGTGCATCATGTATTAAAGAATTCCATCATTCTTCTTCTTTTTCCTTATGAGCTCAGTTCTGAGAGCATCTCTCTCAGATTCTACCTCTGCCAAACGAGCCTTCAGCCTTGCTATCTTAGCATCCTTTGCCCCACTCTCCTGCAATAGAGCTTTGACTTTGCTATTGATAGGTGTCTTTTTGGATGAACCACGTTCATTGGGAGTGGCAGTAATCTCATAGTCATAAGCTAACAGAGTATTGATTCCAAAATGGTCTTTGTTTGTGGCCAACTCCCACTTCTTCAGAGGCACCGTACAATGAGCAAGAACAGTAGTGAGAATGAAACCATAAGGAATGGCATGGGCCTTGGAGCCATTGATAACATGATCAAGAAGCTTGATCATAAACTCGGGCCAGTTGATTCGCCGCCCACTATCCAGACATTCCATCAAAACCAAGTCCATGTAGTTGGCAATGTGCCTTCTTTCCTGCCTAGGCAGCACACGCTTGTTGATGAATTCAAATAGCACCTTGTGGGATGGCTTCATTTCACATTTATACACAACCTTAGCCTTATTTACTTCTTTGCTATAACAGAATTTCCTAATGATGGCTAGGGCAGTAGGAAGGGAGTCCAAACTTGGTCATTTTTGTCTTATATAATCATCATAACCTACATAAGGTATACCAAGGATTTCACCCAGCTCTTTTGCATCAAAGGACAATTGAACCTCTTTCACCAGGCTGGTGAATCTTCCATCATTGACCTCTACATTTGCCATGAATTCAATTATCTCATTTCTAGCCAGCCTCCTATCTAACTGAAGGACCATGTCCTTCTACCCATGTACCACTAGCCTTTAAAGCAATAGAACCATCCATTCTTCCTCCAAGTCCTTCAAGAGTCTACCCTTTAAGATGGTTTATTTGCCAAACTTGGCCAGCTTGTTCTGTTCATTATCTGATTCATCCTCTTCTTCACCACTCCAGTCTTCTTCTTCAGTAATTTTAACTTGTTTGGCCTTCACAGCAGACCTTGTCCTTTTAGCTAAAGTAGATGGTTCAACAAACTTGGATACATATAAAGACTTCTTTGAGAAAGTCTTGGCTTTCTTGGGCTTAGGGGTCTGAACCTGCACCTCCACATTCACATGTTCACCTTGATTGACCGGGTCTATCTTATCCACATCAACAGCCTCAACAGGCTCCGCCACCTTTGCTTTCCCTTTGTCCATTCTTTTCTTCTTTCTTTCTTCCATAGCTTTCTGCAACTCCTCCTCACTCTGCTTCAACTTACTCCTTGTGGCCCTTCTTTTTGGTAAATGAATATCAATAGTTACAGAAGAAGCAGCCTTCCTTTTCTTGTTAGTTCTTTTAGTTCCAGGAGTCTTTGGTGTTGGGTTCTCCTTTTCTTGGGGTAATAGCTGGCACCAACCTTCTTCAGAAGATCTGCTAGGGTCTCTTCGATAGATGATCCAGGTTCATCTGTATACTTGCTAAGATTTACTAGTCCTTCAATAGCTTCCCCTGAACCAATTCCCCATGTTTTCTTGCTACTTTCTACCACCTTTTCTGGCTCAGCCCACAGATAGCCATTTTAACCGTTTTAGAGGTGGGTGAGAATCAGCCACTTCTTTTTCCTTTTTCCCCTCTCATCACTACGCACATCCTCACTCTTTGTTTCTTTTTCTCTTTTATTTTTACCTCATCTCCTTCTTGACTCAATCGCTTCCACATCCACAGTAGACCCAACCAAAACAAATCGATTTTCTAATTTTTCAGCTAGATCAGAAATTACCTCAATAGAGGGATTTTGCACAGATGTTTCCTGCTTAGAATCAGAAGACCCAAATCCTTCCCCTCACTCACATACTTGAAAGCATCATTAAAATTTTGGGAATCTTAGGCTTGACTAGCATTTAACTATACATTTAATTTACTTGAAATCGCACATGTAGCCACAGTTTTGCGAGCAAACATCTTAACTCGATGTCTCCTAGGTTGAGGGGTAGTGTTGGGTTGAGGAGTAGTGGAGGAATCGGAGGGAGTGGGTGGAGGAGGTGTGCCTGGGTTATCTTGGGGGTTAGTCATTCTCTATAGATTCTAAAATAAATAGAAGGTTTGAATTTTGGAAGAGAAGAGAAGACAGTAAATTCGTGACAATTTTTTTAAATTATGGGAGAGTGGCAGTGGTGATGATGATGGATTTAAAGGGAGAGGGTAATTAATACACAACGGCAACTTTTAATAGTCAAATAGAAGTCTAATCACCCTGAATTTGCAGGTTGAATAGGCGGTTAAGCTTCCCTAGAATCTAGGCATTTTTATATGGTGAGGAGTCTAGTTGAAACGGAATTGGTTCAAACTTAAAAGGATAGGCTTTTTGAAGTTTTTGAACGTAGGTAGGACTGTACTCATGAATTAAATACTAATATTTTTAATTGTGCAGAGTGCAGAAAACATACCTCATTATTCTTATGAACCAGGTTCTTCATTGAGAATCCTCTTGATCATGCCTCAATTTTCTAAAATAGAGAAAATTTTGTTAGCGATCAGTGAGTCATATTAACACATGGCACTGGAGTATATTTTCTCCATATATATATATTAAAGAAAAAAAGTTACCATATATAATTGACATTATAGTTAAGCCAAGTGGCAAGCTAATAAATGTCAATAGTATATGATAACTTTATTCTATACTATTTGACTATTTTGGTTAAATATATACACACACATACATGGAATTTGAATTAAAAGATAATTTTGAATTTATAGATAAAGTTCTACAATTCGAATTTAAATTAAAAATAAAACTACCTTTTTTTATCATGTTATCATACTTAATTCAGTTAATGTGATGAACCAAAGGGGTCATCACCTATTTTTAAGTAATTTTGTGCTTTCGGGGCCTTAAAAACCTCATTTAGAGTCGCCTCGATTTATGTGCGCAGTCCAGGCACGTAGCCGGAAAGCTTAAATGTGAAATTTTGTAAAAAATGCTACGTTTTGATATTAAAATGAGTAAATTTGACTTCGGTCAATATTTTGGATAAACGGACTCGGACACGTAATTTGACGGTCCCGAAGGGTTCGTAGGAAAATATGGGACTTGGGCGTATGCCCTGAATCGAATTCCGAGGTCTCAAGCCTGAGATATGAATTTTTAAGTGAAATTGTTTTCTGAAAATGTCTAAGGAAAATTGAAATAAAATATGGTTTGAAAGTAATGGTATCGGTCTCGTATTTTGGTTCCGGCGCCCAGTACAGATCTGATATGTGATTTGAGTCATTCCTCTGAAATTTGGTTAAAAACGGACGTCGTTTGACGCGATTCGGACCCTAAGCGGGAATTTGATGTTTAAAGGAGATTTTGGAAATTTCATTGTTCTTGAGGTTTAATTCGATGTTCATGATGTTATTTTGGTGAATTAATTACACGAATATGTTCGTAAGATGTTTTTGAGGTTGTGTGTATACTTGGATTATAGTTTTGACGGCTTGGTGAGTTTCGAGTAGGTTCCGGGATGCCTTAGGCTTAAAAAGATCAGATGTTGCAGGTTCAGGAAATGTTGCAGGTCTCTGAACCCTCCTGCGCGGTCCGCGAGAAATCGTGTGCGCCGCGGAGGGGCCAGCGCATCCGCGGTCGCCTTTGAGCGGTCCGCGGTGGATGTTGTGCTGCCGCGGTCGGCTTTGTGCGGTCCACACGGGGCTATGATCTGCAGGTCTTTAGGGAGGCCTGTGCGGCTGCGGTCCTTTGTGTGCAGTCCGCACAGGGAGTTTCAAAGGAGTATAAATATACGGAAATTTCAGTTATTTTTCACTTTTCAAAACCCCAAAAATATAAGAGGCGATTTTCCAAACAACCTTTCTCTCCAAAAATGATTGGTAAGTGATTTCTAACTCATTTTCTTCACACCTTAACATCCTTTAACGTTTTTTCAACTTCAAATCAAAGATTTTCATGGGGAAATTGGGTGCTTTGGGTAGAACCTAGGTTTTTTTAAAAATTTGGGGAGTTGGACCTCAATTTGAGGTCCGATTTCAAAACTAATCATATATTTGGATTCGTGGGGGAATGGGTAATCAGGTTTTGGTTCGAACCTCGGGTTTTGACCACGTGGGCCCGAGGGCATTTTTGACCTTTTTGGGTAAAACTTTGGAAAACTCATTTTTATGCATTGGGCTTGATTCATTTAGCATGTATTAATGTAATTAAGTAATTGGTGATTAGATACGAGCGAATTGGAGGTGGAATCGCGGGGTAAAGCTATAATTGAGGCTTGAGCTGTATTCAAGGCATTGAGGTAAGTATTTGGTCTAACCCTAGCTTGAGGGACTAGGAGTTTAGTCCTATTTGCTAATTGCTTCTTGTTGAGTACGACGTATAGGCATGGTGACGAGTATTTATACGTTGGTGTCTAGCATGACCGTGAGTCTTTAAATTGTGAATATCTTGATTTCATTGTATTTCTCTTGCCTTGGTGATGATTCCTATTTGTTGAGAAAAGTTTGTGAAAGGAAATTGTGACCTATGAACAACGAGGAGCATTGGCTCAAGTTATATTACAATTTAAATGTATATGAAATGGTTGAACCCTTTGGAGAATTGGCTCAAGTGGTAAAGTGAGATAAGGAATAAAAGTGAAAGAAAGAGTATTTAAAATGTCCCCTTGCCGAGATATTGTTGTTTATTGATTATTTTCCCTTGCCGGGACGTTGAGATTATTGATATTGTTCCCTTGCCCGGATTTAATTGTTTCAATTGTGTTCCCTTGTCGGGATTTCTATTATCATTTAGTTTTATTTATTTCCTTGCTCTTGTTTGTGATTGTTGTTTGGGTGAGGAAGAGTGTTAAAGCACGAAGGGTGATGCCATGCATTGTTTGTTTATTGTGAGGAAAAAGTGTAAAGAACGAAGGGTGATGTCGTGCATTATTTGCTTATTGTGAGGAAAGAGAGTAAATCACGAAGGGTGATGTTTTGCCGCACGATGTACCATTCCGTGCCATTTCAATTGATTATATGTGAGGAAAGAGAGTAAAAGCACGAAGGGTAATGACGTGCACATTATTATTATATCATTGCTTGGTGAGGATGATAGTAAAAGCACGAAGGGTTATTCCGTGCACATTTTTATCATTATTTTCTTGGTGAGGATGAGAGTAAAAGCACGAAGGGTGATGTCGTTCACTTATTGATTTATGATTCCTTATTGATGTCTAGTTATGCTGCTTTTCTTAATTATTTGATGATTTTTATTCAGAGTTGTTATTTTTCCCCACAGCATGCTCCCCCTTCCATATCGACTGGTTAATCTCTGTATCTCGATTCCGCTGTATATGTATATATATAACTGCACAGGTTTATGTGGTGGTCCGGTCTAGCCTCGTCACTACTTCACCGAGGTTAGGCTAGGCACTTACCAGCACATGGGGTTGGTTGTGTTGATACGACACTCTGTGCTCTTTTGCACAGATCTAGGCATTGGACAGCAGCAGTAGCGTGGGAGTTAGCCTTCAGTCCAGCGAGACACCGAGGTAGCCTTGCAGGCGTCCGCAGGCCCGGCGTCTCCTCTATCTTTTATTTTAGTCTGTTATCTCATGTATTTGAGACAAACAGTTTGTACTTTCTTTCAAACAGTTGTATTTAGTACTCTTAGTGGTTCGTGAGTATGTGACACCAGTTCTTGGGTAGAGGTTATGTCAATTTTCCGCATTATTATTCAGATTCTTTTATTTAAGAGTTTCTCTTATTTACTTTATTCTGTTGTTTTCATGATATTACTGCTAATCGTTAAAAGAAGTAATGCAGTTAATGAAAAAGGTAGCTAAGGGTTGGCTTGCCTAGATCTCATTAGTAGATGCCATCACGACTCCAGAGGGTGGGAAATCCGGGTCGTGATAGTTAATGATCATATGCAATCATGTTAGGAACTTTTGTTATTTTTTATAATTATTTAAATACTACTTCGCCTCTAGCAAAAAAAAAACTACTCTATATAACTATAAAACTCTTTCACATTTAAAATCATATAAGTGTGACATGTAGTCACTTGATCAACTAAAGACTTAAACCAAGTATGAGGATTGCGGTAATATCATTAATTTGAGAATATATGCCTGGAGGGCACTCAGTTACTGAGTTGTGAACTGTGGATGAGTACTCCGGTTATGACGATCGTTCTCGTGTGTTATGAAAAGAGGGAGATAATTATGGACCTTGGAAAGGTTATTAGCCTAGTCAGTGCAACCAGAATCGGCTTGAGGTCGGTGGATGGATTCAAATGTGAATATGGCTCTATATCAGGCCAAACGTGTTCATGTCAGTAATGCGCTCCTTATAGAGGAGTAGTCAGGGTGTTATTTCATTGGAAGATACTTCATGAAGTGATGCATTGCGTCGTGCGCGTTATGAGATGGCTTGAGAAATTGCTTATGTGTTGAGGATCCACGTAGAAGTGATGTTATATGAGCAGATGGCTCTTGAGATTCAGATTATATATCGCACCTCAGTTGTGCTTGAGTTTTGTAGCCTATAGCGCTATTTGTTTCCTCAGGGATGGCATTATGCACTTAGCGTGCTTGCGATCGAAATTCGATATTTTTATTGTAATGAGCAGATTTAGCTCGAAGTGCAATCTCCTTATGTGAGATCTACGTGTGGATCGGGTGGCACACCACCATGGGTATGTTATTTAGATCGGGTGGCACGCCGCCATGGTTATGTTGTGTGGATCGGGTGGCACGCCGCCATGGTTATGTTATTTAGATCGTGTTACGTGCCGCAACAGTGTGATATTCAGTACAGTTCCACATATCTATTTATAGTGTTATGTTTTCCTTTTTTTTCTGAGGAAAGGTCATGTTGGCTGTGCGCCCGCGTCGCATGTATGACTCGCGAGCGAGGTAATTGAAATTCCCTTTCAGAGTTCATTTTTCCTTTTGTATCGCATTCTAATTGGTAGCCTGTTGGCACATTGTGGCATCATATGAGACTTTTGATTATGTCTGGGGTGGCTTATTGCCTGAGCAGTTCATACTGTTTGAGGCGAGATTTTTGGATTTAGGATCAGTGCAATCTGAGTATATGAAGTAAATTATGGAGATAAGATCCTTATTTGGTCTTGAATGAGGTGATGGTTCTGTCATAGACCGAATAATTTGTTGACTCGGCAGTTGGTTATGAATTTCTGCATATCTCATCCGTCGTGGCGGTATTGTAAGAGTTAGAGTAAGACTTGTGTGAGTCATGAGGTGATCTGATTCGTTGAATTTTGGCTAAGTTGATCAGAAAACATTATTGTGGTCTTGTGGATTAAGTGTGGCAAAGTAAGAATCCAGCAAAGTTATGCAGTCATGTTTGAGTACAGCGTGTAGTGATTGATATGGTGATCGTATGTTGGAAACCGGCATGGCATGGAATTCCGGATGTTGGCAGTGGGCTCTAAGGCTTATTTGCTTGAATAAAAGGGAATACCTTCAGAATTTATCGAGCTAATGTACTCAACTAAGTTGTGGTATCACGGAAAGGTGCATGAGGTGCTAAACAGTGATTTCAGACTACTTCAGTGTAGTTCTCAACACGTTTGAGGACGAACGTATGCTTAAGTGGGAGAGAATGTAACGACTCGACCGGTCATTTTGAGCCCTAGCGCGTCGTTCAGCAGTCTAAGGCCATGAGCAGCTTCATTTCAGGTGTTGGTCGAAATTGAATTTCGGGAAGATCGAAGTTAATTTGGGAAGAGAATTCTCATTTCGGAAGCTTAAAGTTGAAGGAATCAACTAGGATTGGAATTTTGAGTAAACGACCTCGGCATCAGGATCTGAAAGTTCCAGCAGGTTCGTATAATGATTTCAAACTTGGGCGTATGCCCGATTCGGGTTTTGGATAACCCGGGAGCATTTTGGCTCCTATTGAGAAAGTTAGCATTTTAGAAGGAATTTCATAAGTTTGGCTTGAAGCGCATTTTAGTGTTATCAATGTCCGTTTGGAATTCCGAGACTGGGAGTAGCTCCGTATGGTGATTCTGGAGTTGGGAGCGCGATCGAAGTGAATTCGGAGGTCCGTAGGTCATTTTGAAGCCACTTGCCTAAAGACAGAAATTTGAAGGTTTTTCAGAAGTTTGACCGAAAGTGGACTTTTTGATATCGGGGTCGGAATCCGATTTCGGAAGTTGGAGTTGGTCCGTAATGTCAAATATGACTTGTGAGCAAAATTTGAGGTCAATCGGACATGATTTGATAGGCTTAAACATCGGAAGTAGAAGTTGGAAAGTTCAAAGTTCATAAAGCTTGAATCGGGGTGAAATTCATGGTTTTAGCGTTGTTTGATATGATTTGAGGCCTCGAGCAAGTCCGTTACATGTTTTGGGATTGGTTGGTAGGTTTGGTTGAGGTCCCGGGGGCCTCGGGTGGTTAACGGATCGATTTTGGAGTTGAAGAAAAGCTGAAGCAGCTGGTATCTGGTATTTCCGCACCTGCAAAGTTTCGGCCACAGGTGCGGAGCCGCAGAAGCAGCTAGGAAGACCGTAGATGCGGATTTTGGTGAGGAAAGCTGGGACCGCAGATGCGGTCAGGGAGCCGCAGATGCGGGACCGCACCTGCGGAAAAGGAAGTGTAGAAGCGGAAGCTGGGCGACATGGGAAGGAGCCGCAGAAGCGGCATTTTGACCGCATAAGCGGAAATAATTCTACAGAAGTGGAAACAGCTAAGGCAGTGAGATCTTTTAAGCTCAGGGTTGAGTTCATTTCAACCCCATTTTTCTTCCATTGGAGTCGATGGGGAGCAACTTTGAGGTGCCATTTTCGTCACTTGTCATGAGGTAAGTAATTTATGCTAGCTTTGGTTAAATACATGGTTTATTTATGGATCTAGACTTGGAAAAAAAAATTGTAGAAAAGTGGGGTTTTGGTGGAAAACCTAGAAAATTATATTCTTGGAATTTAGCCACGATTTTGGGTATGGAAATTTGTGAGAAGTATATATTTGGGCTCCTAAGGTCATGAGTAATCTTTATCTTCGAAAAATTTCAGATTCCGGCCACGTGGGCCTGAGGGCGTGTTGGTCAACTTTTCGATCGGGGTTAGGAATTGCAATAAATTAGATTGTAATGAATAATTGAGCATATATTAATGGATTTGCGTAATCATTGGCTAGTTTTGGAGCATTGTGCGTTGGTGGAAGTCTTCGGAGGAATGTAGAATGCTGGTTATGGATCTTTGGAGCGAGGTGAGTCTCCTTTCTAACCTTGTAAGAGGGAATTGTCCCCATAGGTGAAATAATTGATTATGTGCTCCTGTTTGTGGGGGCTACATATGCATGAGGTGACGAGAGTCTGTGCGTAGCTACTATTATACTATTGTCCGAGTAGTTAGCACCCAAAAGCATGTTATACTTGGATTATTTATGAACCCATTGATAGATTGAATTGCCTAAATCACCTTGGATTAGCAAATGAATTTAAAAAGAGATTAAACATCATTTTTCCTGATTTGTTAAAAAGAGAAATTGTCTTATTTGGATAAATATCCACTATAAGTTCCTAATTGACTGATTGAGCATATATCTCTATGTGTACCTGCGTCGCATGCATGATTCGCGAGCAGGGTATGTGTTTATTTATGGAACGGGTCGAACGCCTCGGCAGATTAAATAGATGCATCTATGATTCGGGCCGTTCGACCCTCGGCAGTGCACAGTTTACATTTCTGTTGGATCGGGTCGTCGCCTCGGTGTGATTTGCGCATGTTATTTGTCGCTTGAGAATTTTAAATACGGAAATTGCCTTTCATGGCTTGATATAAATCGATAAGATAATAAAAAGTAAACTTGAAAATCCCTTAATATTTGTTAAAGGTGTTTACCTGTTTTTCCGCCTTGCGAGATAGAACTGCTATAAAAATTCATGATTTCCCCACATTTTTATTACACTATCATTGGACCTCTAGTAAGTGTCGAAGTTGACCATCTCGTCTCTACTTCTTCGAGATTAGACGGGATACTCATTGAGTACACATTGATTACATACTCATACTACACTTTTGTGCATTTTTGTTGCACGGGTATATGCATCTCTAGCAGCCTATTGGGCGTAGCAGCGCGGAGGATTCTGGGACTAGGTGAGTTGTATTATTCGAGGCGGCCCGCAGCTAGTATAGTCTCTTTCAGCACATTGTATTTACTTCCTGTCCCCTGTATTTTGGACGGATTTTGTATTTTAATTTCTTATCAGTAGATGCTCATGCACTTGTGACACCGGGTTCTGGGAATGGTTTTCGAAAGATTTGTACTAATTGTCATTATTAAATTTGAATTCAAGTAGTGATC
>MU756776.1:97747-123116 GCA_026770625.1 Nicotiana glauca
CATTTCGGAAGCTTAAAGTTGAAAGAATGAACTAGGATTGGAATTTTGAGTAAATGACCTCGGAATCGGGATCAGAAGGTTCCAACAGGTTTGTATGATGATTTCGGACTTGGGCGTATGCCCGGATTGGGTTTTGGATAACCCGGGAGCGTTTTAGCGCCTATTGTGGAAGTTAGCATTCTAGAAGGAATTTCTTAAGTTTGGCTTGAAGTGCATTTCAGTGTTATCGATGTCCGTTTAGGATTCCGAGTCTGGGAATAGCTCTGTGTGGTGATTCTGTATTTAAGAGCGCGATCGAAAGTGAATTCGGAGGTCCGTAGGTCATTTTGAAGCCATTTGGCTAAAGATAGAAATTTGAAGGTTTTGGGGAAGTTTGACCGGAGGTTGACTTTTTGATATCGGGTTCGGAATCCAATTCCTAAAGTTGGAGTAGGTCCGTAATGTCAAATATGATTTGTGTGCAAAATTTGAGGTCAATCGAATGTGATTTGATAGGTCTAAACATCGGAAATAGAAGTTTGAAATTTCAAAGTTCATTAAGCTTGAATTGGGGTGTAATTCATGATTTTAGCATTGTTTGATATGATTTGAAGCCTCGAGCAAGTCCGTAATGTGTTTTGGGATTGGTTGGTATGTTTGGTTGGGGTCCCGAGGGACCTCGGGTGGATTCTGGATGGTTAACGGATCGATTTTCGCCTCGTGAGGACTGCTGATTTGCTGGTATATGTGCAGCAGATTTTTACTCTATGCGATCGCAAGAGAGAGTATGAGATCGCATAGAGCAAGAGTTGAGGGGGCTGGAATTGGTCTATGCGGTCGCAATAGGCTGAATGCGATCGCAGAAGAAGGAGACTTGTGCCTATGCGATCGCATTGTTATTTCATGCAAACGCATATAAGGAATTTGGAGAAAGTAGATTTGCCCTATGCGATCGCGGAGCTGTGGTTGCGATCGCATAGAAGGGTCGTCTAGGCAGTGATCCTTTAAAATCGGGTTTTGGCTCATTTAACCTCATTTTCTTCCATGGGAGCCGACTTGGAGCAACTTTTGAGCGCCATTTTCATCACCAAGCTTTGGGTAAGTGATTTCTACTGGTTTTGAGTTAAATACAAGTTTATATATGGATTTAGACATTTAAATTGGGGTAAATTTGAGGTTTTGGTTGGAAACCTAGGAAATTAGAAATCTTGGATTTTGGTCACGATCTTGAGTATGGAATTAGGAGAAAATCATATATTTGAGTTCCTAAGGTCATAGGTAACCTTTGTCTTCGAGAAATTTCGAAATCCGGACACGTAGGCCCGAGGGTATTTTGGTCATTTCACTAAGTGGAGTTGGGAATCTGTGTAATTTGAATTTCTAACAAGTATTTGTGCATGTTCTCATTAGTTTGTCGTTAATTGGCTAGTTTTGGAGCATTGTGTGTTGGTGCAAGTCTTCGAAAGAATGTAGAAATGCCGGTTATGAGTCTTCGGAGTGAGGTGAGTCTCCTTTCTAATCTTGTGAGGGGGAATTTACCCCATAGGTGAAATAATTGATTATGTGCTCCTATTTGTGGGGGCTACGTATGCACGAGGTGACGAGAGTCCGTGCGTAACTACTATTATGCTATGGTTCAGGTAGTCTAGGACCCAAAAAGCATGTTATACTTGGATTAACTGTGAACCCATTGATAGTTTGAATTGTTTAAATCACCTTGAATTGGTAAAGGAATTTAAAAAGAGATTTAATATTAATTTTCCCTGAAATGTTAAAAAGAGAAATTTGTCTATTTGGATGATTATCCTCGATAAACTCTTAGTTTCCTACTTGAGCAAGTACTTTATGTGTGCCTGCGTCGCATGGATGATTCGCGAGCAGGATATGTGTTTATTTATGGAACGGGCCGAACACCTCGGTGATAATAGATGCATCTATGGTTCGTGCCACTCGACCCTCGGCAGTGCACAGTTTACATTCTTGTTGGAGCGGGCCGTCGCCTCGGTGTGATTTGTGCATGTTTATCTGTTGTTTGAAAATTGTAATGTGCAATTGGCCCTACGTGGCTTGATATAAACTGATAAGATAATAAAGAATAAACATTGGAGGCCCTTGATTTGTTGTTGAAGGTGTTTACCGATTTTATGGCTTCACAATTAGAACTTCTATATAAATCCATGATTATCCTTGCACTTATAGAATATTGTTAATTGATCTCTAGTGAGTGTCAAAGTTGGCCATCTCGTCTCTACCCATTCGGGATTAGGCAGGATACTCACTGAGTACACATTGATTACGTACTCATACTACACTTCTGTGCATTTTTGTTGCACATGTATATATATACCTCTAGCAGCCTATTGGGCATAGCAGCATGGATGACGCTGGGACTAGGTGAGTTGCATCATTCAAGGCGACCGCAGCTAGGGTAGTCCCCTCTAGTGTACTGTATTTACTTTCTGCCCACAGTATTCCGGACAGTTGTTGTATTTTATTTCTCTTATCAGTAGTTGTTCATGTACTGGTGAAACCGAGTTTCTGGGATGGTTTTCAACGGATTTGTACTAATTGTTATTATTTAAATTTGAATTCAAGTAGTGAACTTTTATTTATAAAAAATGAAAGGAAAACCCTTAGATTTTCAAAAGTATTAAAAGAGGAATTAATTGATAAGTTAGTTGGCTGGCCTGACAGAGGTGTCCGACGCCACCACGACCCTTAGTGGATTTTGGGTCGTGACAATAGTGCAAAAATAAAATTATGACTACGAGAATTGAGAAAATGTTAGTCTTTTTTCATGTAGTATTTCTTAATTAATATCTGCCGATTATCTATAATTATTTAGAAGGTTTAAATGTTAAGGTTATTTACATATAATTCAAATAACTCATATATTTAATATGGTTAATGTCAAATATCAAAATGGAGTAAAAAAAATTTACTAGCTAAAGAATTTTTATATTTTTAGATAGCCAATTAAAATGAGTTTTGAATTAAGAATAATATTTTTAATTACATTATTATAAAAATAATGTTTTAGAAACTAAAATTTTAAGAAAGAAATATTTTTTTTAAAATATCAATACACTAAATAAAAGTTCAAGTGGTAGTGAAAGAGTTAAGTCTTATCCAAAGAGTCACTCATTGTCTTAATATTTGATTATTTTACCATAAATATGAGTTATTATTTTGCTTCTCGAATATTTTTAGGATCCAATGATACCGGCAAGAATGGTATAAAAAAAATATAGAAGAAATGGTTAATTTTTTTCAGGTAGTTAATATCCAATGATTATCTATATTTACTGAGAAAGTATAAATTTTAAGATTATTAACATACAATTCAAATAACTTAAATATTTGACATGATTAGTGTCCGTGCATCCGCGCGGGTAATAATACTAGTTTACAGTATGAGATTGATCAAAGATTAATCTTAGGTATTTACACAAGTTCCAAAGTTTCTAACCAATAAAAATTAATATTATTTTTTTCATTGTGCATTCTGAACTGGTTCCATTAGGTGATCTTAATCATTTCTAATTTTAACATGTTCCTTTCAAAGCTCTCTCTACTCAGTGCTTTTGTAAAGATGTCAGCAATCTGCTTATCAGTAGCACAAAACTCTATAGTGATCAATTATTTCTCATAGTTGTCCCTTAAAAATAGTGTCTAACATCCATGTACTTAGTTCTCTTATGCTGAACTGGGTTCTTTGTCATACTTATAGCACTAGTGTTATCACAAAAGATAGGGATGCAATCAACATCAATACCAAAATTCATTAACTGTTGTATGATCCACAACAATTGATCACAACGAGAAGCTGCAACAACATACTCAACTTCAGCAGTAGATAAGGCCACTGAATTTTTCTTTTTAGTAGACCATGACACAAGACATGAACAAAGAAAGTGTGACATACCTGAGGTGCTCTTCCTGTCCACAAGGAAACCTGCATAGTCAATGCCAACATATCCCACTAGGTTAACGTTACTGCCTTTTGGATACCAAAGGCAAAGGTCAGTAGTGCCTTTCAAGTATATCAATATTCTCTTTACAGCGATCAAGTGGGATTCTTTTGGATTTGCTCACAAAGCCCTACACTAAAAACAATGTTAGGTCTGCTAGCAATAAGATACAAAAGTGAACCAATAATACCCCTATACAACTTCTGATCAATAGATGAACCAGGTTCATAGATGTCCAATTTTATGGTTGTTGCAATCGGAGTATCTATTTCTTTTGATTCTTTTATTTTAAACTTCTTGAGCAACTCTTTTACACATTTCTGTTGATGGATCATGGTTCCATTTGAGTTTTGTTTAATTTGTAAGCCTAAAAAGAAATTAAGCTCGCCCATCATACTCATTTCAAATTCACTCCCCATTAGTTTAGCACATTCCTTACTTAGTTTTTCAGTGGTTGCTCCAAAACCTATGTCATCAACATATATTTGTACTACTAGAAGATCTTTACCTTTTCCCTCAAGAATAGAGTGTTATCAATTTTACCTCTCGTGTATCCATATTCAAGAAAAAATTTTGATAGTCGTTCATACCATGCTCTAGGAGCCTGCTTGAGTCCATAGAGTTCCTTGTCAAGTCTGTATACATGATCAGGACACTCCTTGCTTTCAAACCTTGGAGGTTGCTTGACAAACACTTCTTCCGTTAAGTATCCATTGAGGAATGCACTCTTGACATCCATCTGGTGAAGAGTAAATTCCATGTATGCAGCAATGGCTATGAGGAGTCTTATTGCTTCCAACCTTGCAACTGGATCAAAGGTCTCATTATAGTCTATACCCTTATCTTGGCTATAACCTTGAACCACCAACCTTGCCTTGTTCCTTGTAACAGTTCTTTCTTCATCAAGTTTGTTTCTGAAGACCCATTTAGTACCAATTACTGATCTGTCCTTGGGTCCTGCACCAGATGCCAAACTTGACTCCTTTCAAACTGGTTGAGTTCATCTTGCTTTGAATTTACCCAGTCTGCATCTTGCAAGGCCTCGGCAACATTTTTAGATTCAATAAGAGATAAGAAAGCATCAAAAGTACAAAGATTCTTTAATGAAGATCTAATTTTAATTCCATAAGTTGGATCAGTAATTATGCTCTCAATGGATGAAAACTTTGATCCTTGTAAGGTTTCACAACCAACTGGTTTTTGCTTGATATTTCTCCCATGTTTTGTTGCTGGGGAACAAGCTCATGTACAGGGTCTATTGAGGAATTAGTTTCAGTTCCTGTTTGTTCAGTTCCCCCTGTCATGTTGCCTGGATGGAAGAACTTGTTCCATCACTTGTTCCTTCTTCTGGTGCACCTTTATCTTGGGCTGAGATTTCATTTAAACTTTTTACTAGCTCAAGAGCTTCATCTTCATGTTCCCGTCTCTCTAAAAGAATATTAGCTTCTCAAAAATCACATGTACGCTTTCTTCTACACACATAGTTCTTTTGTTGTACACTATAAGCTTTGCTATGTGAAAAATATCCCAAGAATACTCCCCCATCACTTCTGGGATCAAACTTACCTAGGGAGTCCTTTCCATTGTTGTGCACAAAGCACTTGCATCCAAATGCCCTAAGATGGGATATATTTGGTTTTCTCCCTTTAAGTAACTCATAGGGAGTCTTCTCTACAAGAAGTCTAGTCATGCAACTACTAATGATGTAACATGCAGTGTTTACACTTCTGCCCAGAAGCTATGGGGCTGTTTACTAGAAAGAAGCATAGTCATAGCCATATCTTCAAGTGTCTTATTCTTTCTTTCAACTACTCCATTTTGTTCTGGAGTCCCAGGGGCAGAAAAATTATGGTCTATGCCATGCACATCACAAAATTTAGTAAACTTAGCATTTTCAAATTCAGTTCATGATCAGACCTAATTGATGCAAGTTGATTACCTAGTTATTTTTTAGTTTTTCTAACAAAAGAAGTAAATATGTGAAATGCTTCATCTTTAGATATTAAAAACAATGTCCAAGTAAACCTAGAGTAAACATCAATAAGCACCATCACATATTTTTTACCACCTCTGCTTAATGTTCTCATTGAACCACAGAGATCCATATGAACCAGTTCCATCGATCTGGTCGTGCTTACCACTTTCTTTCATTTAAAAGAAGACCTTACCTGCTTCCCCCTTTCACAATCCTCACACACTTTGTCTTCCTCAAACTTGATGTTAGACAGCCCTATCACCAGGTCCTTGGAGACTAATTTGTTGAGTGGACTTAAACTTGCATGTCCAAGTTGCTTGTGCCAAAGGAGGGGATCATTGTCCAACACACTTAAGCAGGTGAGTTCATTTTCCAAAAAAGTGGACAGATCTACAATGTATATATTGTTTACTCTTTTTCTCTGCAAAACAATCTTGTCAGTGGGAAGATTTATCATAAAACATTTGGTAGAGGTAAATGCTACCAAGTTACCTCTGTCACACAGTTGTGATACACTGATTAGGCTGTATTTCAAGCCATCTATCAAGTAGACATTCTCAATGGATTGTGAGTCTGTCTTACCAACCTTTCCAACCCTAATGATCTCATCTTTCTTACCATTTCCAAGGGAGACATTACCTCATTTGAGGTCCTCAAGTGAAAGGAACTGGTTCTTGCTTCCAATCATGTGCTTTGAGCAGCCACTATCCATGTATCATATTTGGCTGCTCCCCTTCACTTGGACATGCAAAACAAAATCAGGGGTTAGTCTTAGGAACCCAAACAGGGTGAATTAAATTCTTTTTGGGTCCCTTTCTATAAGCAAAAAGGGGAATTAAATTCTTTTTAGCCCATCCTGGCAGCCTATTTTTCCCTTGAATAAATGTTTTGTTCTTTTCACTAGCCTTTTCTTTTGTAGTGCATTCACTTTTGTAGTGACCAGTCTTACAACAGTCTGTGCAGATTTTGTTCTCAAGAAGTGTGATGTACTTGCTTTTGGGATCCCACTTAGGTGCAGGGGTCCCGTAGCTAAGTCCTCTCTTATTACTACTATGGTGTTCTTGTAGCCATGAAAGTACATCAGAAGACTTATTCCATTTACAAGTTTTGTCTAACTCATGCTTAACCTTGCTTAGATCTTCTTTTAGGACTCTTATCTGCTCATCTCTTTTGTACAACTCATCTTTCATTTTTCCTAGATTTTCTTCTAAGGAGAGATGTGAGTGATCAACTTTCTTCTTACCTGCTCCTAATTTTAGTTTTAAATTTTTAGATCTAAGCTCTAGCACAGTGGTGTGAATTTCAAGAACCTAGTTCTTCAACTCAGCATTTTTACTATCACTTTCACTAGCCCTGAGTTCCAGATTTTTGCACTTAGCTTTCAAGATTATAAATTCCTTATACAATTGTTCCTTTTCATTATTTATGACCTCAGATTCATCAATAAAATCTAGAAGTAACTCAGATAGACTTTCTTTAGAAAAAAAATTAATCTTGTCTTTGAGATGAATCACACTTACCTCTGATTCCTCAGCAGATTCTCCAATGGCCATAAGTGTTTGTTCATCTCCATCTTCATCTTCCGAATCCTCATCTGAGCTTTCTCCCAAGGCAGCAACCATAGCCTTTGATGATCATTTGTTCTTCTTGGGATGAACCTATTCCTTCTTCATGTTTCTTCATTTAGCCCTTTCCTACTTACATTCAATTTCTCACTGAGGATAATTTTTGATGATGTGATCAGTCTTACCACATTTGTAGCAGCCCTCGTTGGTCTGTTTTTCAGGAACCCTTGGTTTGTTATAGGTTGCACCTCTTGAAGAACCCTTTACTCTCATTAGATACTTCTTGAATCCTTTGTGATCATATCCATTTCATCCTCCTCTAGATAAACACCTTCAGTGATTCTGAGAGCCATGCTCATTTCCTTCTTGTGCATCCATCTTCATAGTTTGCCTTCTAAGTTCATAGGCAGTGAGATTTCTAATTAGCTCATCCAACTTGAGAGTGGAAATGTTATTTGTGTTAGTTTGTATGAGTCCACCAAACTATAGAGTACCTGGTCCTCTATAACATAATGCTGAGAATGCTGTAAAAACTGAAAGTAAAGAAGAAAATGGATTTTTACGTGGAAAAATCTCACACAAAGGGATCAAAAAATCGCGACCTACTCTTGTAGGCTTTTAACTTTACTAACTTGCAATCTCACTAATACAAGTCACTTTGCAATAACCCTATTACAAAGACTTCAACTAACTTGTGATGCTCTCACCACAAGCCATTTTATAACTCTCCTAATTACAAAGGCTTTAACCTTATAATTATTCCTAGTCACAACATAAATTTGGAAGTTTATGGATTTTTGGTTTTTTCCTAAGACAAAGCTTCTAAGAAATCAATATAGTAAATACAATGAAGAACATATAACAAGATTATAACTCAACTACGGATGTACATAAACTCAATAAGAAACTGATCCTTAGTGGAGTTGTCTTCTTGTTCTTGACACACCAATGACTTCAATGCCAGATGAACACTGTTATGCTTGAGAGAATATCACTGAATGCACAAAGATGTTGTGTCTTGCACCATGTTGTTATATCACAAAAGACATCACAATAGATAGTGATGTCAATTCGTGGTACACGTTTTTTTCCCAATGAGAAGTGACCGATGTACTGTCTGTACAGCCACTTCTGTGCAGTTGCGTTCCAGCTGGATAGTGGATTTGTACTGTCAAAGAACACTAACGGACCAGGTCCTAGTTGTGTTCCTCTTCTATAACAGTTGAGAGATGGTCACTTTCTGTTGTTACATTCTATCTTTACCGTTGACTTGTACTTCTGTCAGAGAACCCTAAGGGACCAAGTCCCTATTGTGTTCCTCTTTATAATGATTGCGGACAATCACTGATTTGTACTTGTGTCGGAGAACCCTAAGGGACCAGGTCCCTGTTGTGTTCCTCCCTGTGGTCGTTCATTTATTTGCTGATTTTCAGACTTGGACCAGGACAGTTGAAATGTGGGTTAGGTTCTCTATCTGGTTCTTCACAACAAGTTTGTTAGATCATCAAAACATAAGAAGCATAAGGCAAAGTCATTGAAAACCCATCAATTTCCCCCTTTTTTATGATGACAAACTTAGGCATAGATGGTATTTGTTTAGAGCATAAATAACCAAATAAGATACCAGAAACTACAAAAAGTTCCCCCTTAATCTCATATCTCTTTTTCTTTTTGATTCCCCCTTAATCTCAGAGCTCTCCTGAAATCTTATAGTTCTTCCCCCTTTTTGGAATCATTAAAAAGAGCACAAGCAGGTAATTAGCATAAAAAAGTCTAATACATGTAGCTCCTGCCACATATGTGCACACAACATGACAGAAAAGAGAAGCTAGAGGAACACAACATTGTATAGGCAAAAAAGGGAGCTGTTTTATTAATGTTTACAATGGACTGATCAAGACAGGAGCAGTAATGGTGAATTCCAGCATGCCATCACAAAAAAAGCAAACAAAAATAAAACATCAGCCACAAGATATTAGAGCAAAAATAGCTGGACACTAAGAGGATCCTAGGGGACACTAGAAGAAGGAGGCTTGGAAGAATAGACAACAATGGTTTTGAGAACCAGGTCCAGTCGAGCATTTGCAGACAGTTGTTCTTCAAGTAATTATGCCCGAAGTTTATCATTTTCCTTTGTCAGTCGAGCAACTTCTTCATTAACAGAATCAGGACCTTTAACTGCTTGACTGAGCTGAGTTTCCAGTATGGCATTTCGAGCCCTCAACCTTCTGATCTCTTCAGAATCAACATTTTGAGCGTTGATCGGCTGAGAAATGGTCGAGATGCTTCCACCAACTCTTTCTACACATTCACATTCTTCTAAAGTGGTCTTAGAGAAGGTTTGCTTGTGTGTTCCCACTCTCGAATTCCCCAAGGGGACCTTGTAGAATCTGAACACCTGAGTGAGGAGAAAACAATATGGTAGCCCATGACTCCCACCTTTAAAGTTTTCCACTTTTTGCAATGATCTATCATGATTGCTGGCAAATTGATTGGGACAAACTCATCAAGCGCTTCCATTAAGACCATATCCGATTTTGTAGCAATAGATCGCCTCTCAGAATGAGGTAAGAGCACTTTATTGACCAATTCAAAGAGAAGCTCATACTCAGGAAGAAATACCTCCTTATGCACCTATTCCCCTTACTAAATAGCTTGCTCTTTCATGATAGTTCTCCTAAAGTTTACACCATAGACACCCTTAACTGAGGACATCCCTTCACATGGAATTCTGAGAACCTTTCCCAATGTTGAATCGTCGAGTACAATGTCTACTCTATTTATTAGCGCACAAATGTGATCCCCCTCAACAGTTAAGAGATATGCGTAAAAAGTTTTTACTGCATATTCGTATACCATAGGCATACTCACTTCAAACAAGTGTTCCCATTGTTGAAATTCCACAATCTCCAGAATTTGTCTCATATCGGCCATCTCCAAAATTGCTGGATCAGATGTACGACCCCATAAGACTTTCTGAGTTCTTAATTTCTGCTGCCAAAGACCACTATCACAAGGCATGGTCCTCATTAAACCGGTTTCTTTAATAGTTTCTCATTTTTTTTGATAGACCCTTCAACAAACTTTCCCTTCCAGCTTGCTATCCCCACAGTATCATCTTCAGACATGTCTTGCTCAGTTTAACTCCTTTTATACTTGATGTTGCCCTTCACGGATGACCCATTTTGTTGCTCAATAGTTTCATCGGAAGCTTTATCCACAGACTTTTGAGCTTTCATAGATTGTTCGACTAAGGAACCAAGCTCCCTTGGAGAATCTTTGTCAATCCCACTTACTATAACACTCTTGTTAGTGACAAATTCCCTTGGATTCATTATCCTCTTTTTCCTTGTCTTGACACTACTCTTACTTTTCTGCAATATGGACTCAAAACTCTCTTGCGGTTGTGACCTGATAGTGGGTGACTTGGAGAACGACTCTACGAGATTAGAATAATTTGGAGGTGTAGGAGTGGGTTTTCACGAAAGAGAATCAGGTTCGTTAGAAGGTTTTTCTGAGAACGTCTCATGAGCCAAAGACACGAGGAGTACTATGGTTCTTATATCTCGTAGGAATGGAGTTTCTTCCCCTTGATACTTAGATGAGATATACACTCCTTCATTCATCAGACTCTCAGCAATGATAGCCATGATGTTATGCACTGCTTTATCTTCTGGTGACTCTAAGAGAGTCACTAAGTACAGGATGGAGGAGTTCAGATATTGGTCAGGATCATCCTCAAGGACTTCTGACACTTAAGAGGTAAAATCTCCTGAGTGTTCTTTGATGAGATTAGAGAAATAGCTAGACATAGGGTTTTCCAATATGGAAGGAAACCAGGGTTTATTTGAAAAGGGAAAACTGTAGGAAAGGAGGAGGTGTCGGGAGTGGGTAAAGTAGTAGAATGAGTGAAATAGTGAAGCTCTAAGGATGATTTCAAGGGTGATAGGAAAGTGGGAGTGGTGTTAATGGTGGGAGAAGAAGGCGATTGTTTGATCGCCATTATAGGAGTATTTAGAAGACGAGTAGATTTGGAGAGAGATGAAGAGAGGATCACAGATACACAACAGAGATGAAGGATCATGACTTGCTGTGAGAGAGAAAGAAAGTTTTATTGGAAGAAGGGATAATGATGCGAGGAGAGCGAAATAGGTTCTGAATAGTTCGAAAAATACCGGTAGGTTTGTGGGAAAGTGTTACCGTGCATAGGGGATGAAGGGATTTGAAAGACAAGACATGACATGCAGAATTTGAAAAGTTGGATGATGTGGAAGTTGAGTTAAGTTTGTTAAATTTTTTTTTTTGAGAAGGCATTCAGAATAAGCACATTACTACTAACCTGGGGTACAGGAACCTAATGCCAGAATAAGTTTTTTTAAAAGGTTTTAGCAACTCCTCTTTCGAAGTTCATAACTGTACCTTTAGCTTATATGATCGTCATGCGTGTTTACCTGCAACGGTATTGATATGAGTTAGGCTTGGTCAGAAAACACTTTATCTAACGTTACCTGACGGTGTCTTGCATAGCCAACTGATGGAGGATCAGGTTCTTCATTAGACTTTCATAACCCCATCTTCACCTTGTTTGATCCAGAATATTCTCTACTCAAGGGCTTTGATCAAGATATCTGGAATTTGGTCTTCTGTTCTACAAGACTTTCCACAGATCAACTCTTTCTTCATATTGACCCTCAGAAGATAATCCTACCCCTCAATGTGCTTGGTCCTATTGTTTTGAGATTCTTCTTCAGTTATGGACGATGCCATTGAGTTTTGCTTCCTTGTACCCTAAGGGATGAGGAATGAACATGGCAAGTGAATTGTTCTAGTAGTGTTTTTTCCTTTCCACAAAAAAACTTGCACAGTTAACATCATCATACCCAACGGGATTAAAAATACTGTCACTTGAAGGGTCATACAGGACCAGGTCTTGAGTTCCCTTAAGGTATCTCAAACTTCTGTCGGCAGCTTTCAAGTAGGATTCCTAAGGACTTTCACTTTGGATTCTATTCTGGAGTGGAGATACAGAAGGGACCAAACTTTTTTTTAAAAAACTTATCTAACTTTTAGAATAAAAGAAAGTTATTAAATTGTCACACAGATGGGAGCTTTTGTGTTTCCAGTTTGGGACTGAGGTTTGATTGGTAGGGGAAATTTGGAGGTTAATTTGATTTCCCCACACTTTTTGTTCTGTTGCTTGTAGAGTGTCATGAGTTGTAACTCCACTCTTTCTTCAGCTTCAGTATAGTAAGTGAAGTACCGGGTTCCTTATGAGAAGTGGAAGATGATGTTACATTGTCTTTCACCAGTCTCCTTCATCTTACTTATTTTATCAGCCTCCCTATTTGAAGTCTCAAATGTTTCCCACGGACCAGAGTCGGTTCATCATATTGATCATCTCCGTTTCTTCCTTGGTTAGAGGAAGGTCTCTTGTTGAGTACCCCCTGAGCACTTCCTTCCACTTAGCATGCCCTTTGTTGTAGACTTTGTGGCCTTGCGTTGTAGAGCGTATCCCAGGAGGATTCCTTCATTCGCCCTTTGCATTGAACTTCCAAAGTTAGTCCTTCCCGCTGTCGAGAACATGGTATTTTCAATCAAGAAGGTTCTCAGATGAGTTGTCTTTCAGTCAAGAAGGCATTTTCTTCCATTTGGCAGCTCATAGTGAGTTTTGATTCAGGAAAGACCTGATCATACACCTGTTCACCAAGTAGAAAGTAGTATTTACTGCTTTTTCCCAGAATTTCTTAGTGATTCCATAGTCGATGAGCATTGTCCATGCCATATCTTCTAATTACGTTCGTTCTTTCAGCAATACCAATTTGCTGTGGAGTCTTTGGTATTGAGAAATTGTACGTGATCCCTTCTTCTTTTTTTGTTTTGTTACAGGCTTATCAAGTTTGGCGTTGCTTAATTCTGTCCTGTGGTCAGATCTAATCTATTCTCCTTCAATTTTGTCTTCACTTGAATCTTCTTGACAAGAACCATTAATACCTTGAGAGTCTCCTCCTCTGTCTTGTGAACCCATGTCCAGGTGACTCTTGAGTTTGGCAGACCACGGACCAGGTCCTTCTGTGGGTACATTCGGAGGTGAGAAGCTTGTATACACCAATCTTTCATGCCAAAGTTCTGACTTCACCCATCTCATACCACCAGCTTATGGAGATTCATAGTCAAAAGAGTGGATGTTCTTGTTTCCTTTGTCCACTGAGACCACTTGGCCAGTTATCAGATTGGTAACTGTACTTTAGGCCATTTACATGGTACATGTTCCCAACTGAGTGCCAAAGAACCTTTTCCACTTTACATTCACTGAGAATGTACCCTCTCCTTCCTTTTTAAGGATACATTCCCTTCCTGCGGGGCTTTCAGTGAGAAGAAATTCATGATGTTTTCAGTCACGTGCTTTGAGCATCCACAGTCCATAGTCCATCGCAGTTCGCTTCCTCTTACTATTCCCTGCACATGCAAATCAAAGGTTAGATTTAGGAACTCAAACTAGTTTGGGTCCCTTGTTATGATAGAAAGGATAAATAAGGACTTTCCTAGTCCATGCATGCAACATCCGTTTTTTGCGAGTGGTAACTGGTCCCTTGTTAATAGTCACTTTATCAGTAAACACTTTGTTTTTCTAAACAGACTGAACCCTGACCTGGCAATTTTTTTTAAAGTGCACATTGTTTCCACAGTGGGTACATAGCCAGTTATCATGGACAGTGACATACTTGCTGTGAGGGTTGTAAAGAGTTTTCTCCCTTTGGAACCTGATGCCCTGCCTGTTTCAACTATTGTTAAGATACATGGAAGTGACAGTATCTGAGGACCATGTCCACTTTAGAGATTTCTCAAGATCAATTCTTACTTTCTCCAGTTCAGCTTGAAGTTGCTGATTCTTCTCGAGTTCATTACATAGACTGGTTTTCACAACAGTTAATTCTTTTTCAAGCTTGATGTGTGTCTCACTAGCTACTTCATTCCATTTCCCAAGACTTACATTCATATGTTCTCTATTGAGTCCCTCAATGGTTTCCTCTAGATCGGTGCATATCACTAAAAGGTCATCCCTCTCTTGCTCAGTAGTTGCAATTTTTCCTTCTAAGGTATCTTTCTCATTACTAAAACCTTCTATTGTTTATTTTAGATCAACAACTACTACCATCAGGTTGTCTCTCTCATTTTCTACACTGGTTATTCTTTCATTCATGGCTTCCTTTTCTTTTTCAATATTAGCTATGGTCTTATTTAGGTCCACTACACAGACCACCAGATCATCTCTAGATTGTTCGACTTCTCCTAGTTCTATGGTCAGGATCTCCTTATCATTAACATGGATATAATAGACATCAATTAGGACACTTGCTAACGACCTTAACATTTTAAAAGAGTATGATTTTAAATTTCTTTGAGCATCCCTGAAGTTTACCTTATCGTCTTCATCATCATCAGACTGAGCCATCAGTGCGAACAATGAATCATACTTCATTGCTTCAGTTTCCACTACCATCATGGAACTATTTTTTGCATCTAGTTCCCTTTCGGATTCACTAGAGGAGTCTCCCAAGCAGCAATAGCCTACTTAACAATATTGTCAGCAGCACTTTTTCGATTGAATCGTTTGTCTGGAACTATGTTCCTTTTTGCTACTTTGTTAGGATTTTGTTTGTATTGCTCATGTTTCGAGAGTGGTTAGTCTTTGATGAAATGCCCTGGCTTTCCGCATCTGTGACAGAGATCATTGTTCCTTGCTTTACTTGAACTACCCCACTTTGGTATACCACCATTTCTTCGAACCATCTTTTGAAATCTCTTAGTAAGATAGGTCATGTCACTATCTTCATCACTTGAGTCACTGCTTTCAGCTTTGAGTACCAGGTTCTTTTCCTTCTTCGGCTCTTTTCTTTCACTGTATTTCTTTCTTTTCATCTTGTATGTCTTTAGATTACCAATCAACTCATCCATGGTCAGATTTTGTAGATCTTTAGCTTCAGTGATGGCATTTACCTTACTTTCCCAAGAACCAGGTAGAACACTGAGGATTTTCCTTACAAGCTTGTTTCTGGGAATGACATCTCCAAGTGAATGAAGCTCATTTATGATGGAGGTGAATCTGGTGTGCATATCTTGTATAGACTCATCATCCTTCATCCTAAAGAGCTCATATTATGTGGTGAGCATGTCGATCTTGGACTGTTTGACCTGAGTAGTTCCTTTGTGTGCGGCTTGCAATGCTTCCCATATTTCTTTAGCAGTATCACAAGCTGAGACTCTGTTATACTCATCAGGTCTTATGCCACATATCAAGATTTTCTTGGCATGATAGTTCTTTTCTACAGCTTTTCTGTCAATGTTGTTGTACTCTTTTCTGCCTTTTGGCACAAAACTCAATAAGAAACTGATCCTTAGTGGAGCTGTCTTCTTGTTCTTGACACACCGGTGACTTCAATTCCGGATGAACACTGTTATGTTTGAGAGAATTTCACTGAATGCACAAAGATATTGTGTCTTGCACTAGGTTGTTATATCACAAAAGACATCACAATAGATAGTGATGTCAATTCTTGGTACACGCTTCTTCTCAATGAGAAGTGACTGTTGTACTGTTTGCACAGCCACTTCTGTGCAGTTGCATTCCAGCTAGATAGTCGATTTGTACTTCTGTTAGAGAACACTAACGGGCCAGGTCCTAGTTGTGTTCCTCTTCTTTAACAGTTGCGAGATGGTCATTTTCTGCTGTTACGTTCCAGCTGCACAGTTGACTTGTACTTCTGTCAAAGATTATCCTGAGGGACCAGGTCCCTGTTTTGTTCCTCTTTATAATGATTTCGGACAGTCACTGACTTGTACTTGTTTCGGAGAACCCTAAGGGACCAGGTCACCAGGTCCCTGTTGTGTTCCTCCTTGTGGTCGTTCATTCATTTGCTGATTTTCAGACTTGGAATAGGACTAGTTGAAATGTGGGTCAGGTTCTCTATATGGTTCTTCACAACAAGTTTGTTAGATTATCAAAACATAAGAATCATAAGGCAAAGACATTGAAAACCCATCACTTTGATTCCTGAATAGCAGTGATTTTGCTTTCCCAAGTGACTGGCAAGACCATTGTTAAAATTTTCTCAACTTTGTCTTCTTCAAAGATAATCCTTCCAAGAGACTTAAGTTCATTTGTTAGTGTTGTGAACCTTGTATACATCTCTTGGATGTTTTATCCTTCCTTCATGGTGAAATTCTCATGCTAAGAATATAACAGTGTTCCTCTTGATCTCTTCACTTGAGGAGTTCCTTCGTGAGCCACTTGCAAAGTGTCCCGGATTTCCTTAGCAGTGGTACAACTTTGAACTCTACTGTACTCATTTGGATCAAGTCCACACACAAGCCATTTATTGGCCTTAGCATTCTTTTCCCACCTCCTCAAGTCCTCGGCATTGCAATCAGCTCTTATTTTTGGCACATCTACTCCTTCAGCATTCTTCTTCAAGGTATCTAGGGGAACATTAGTGGCAATGTCCCATAGCTCATAATCCTCTCCAATGATGTGATCTCTCATCCTATTTTTCCACCAGGAGTAGTACTGGCCATTAAAGAGTGGAGGCCTAACAATGGATTGTCCTTCCAGTTCCCAGGTGGTTCACTCATCTTGATTTGTTCCTAAGGTTTTAGTCTCTTTAAGGATAACCCACTCTGATATCAATTGATGTATTATACTTCAATACCACACAAGAGGGGGGTAATTTGTGTGGTAACCAATTTTTCGCTTAAACTGATTATGAAAAGACATGGTTCTTCTAAGTGTTCCTTAACCTACTATTGCAGAAATAGCAAATGCGAAAAGTAAAGAACACAAATGTTTTACGTGGAAAATACTTGGATCAAAAGGTGAAAAAATAATGACCTACTTTCCAGTAGGATTTTCCCAAACTCTCCATTAAAATCATTGAGCCAAAAACTCATTTACGAAAACTCTTTTTCAAACCTAGGACTAACTCTAATTCCGTTGTAGCACACAACCTCTAACTGTTGCGACAACTTCAAGTTAACTCTAGCTTGAAAACTCTAAGTACCTAATATAATTGCTTCTAGATAAAGCTGAAAGGTACAATATGAAACCACCTACTACAATTGAACAAGAATAAAAGACAGACACTTGGAACTGTTCTTCTATCTGGTTCAAGTAGCTTCAAGTTTGCACACTTGAATCACACATGAACTGCTTGCAAAATTGCCTTTCCATTTTGCTCTCAATTCACGTTTAACTTCTGCTTATGTGTGTTACCTGTAAAAGAGAATAGTACTGATATTTATAGAGTTAGTAAATAGAGATTGACTAGAATTCTGATGCTACTCTTCCTTGGTGGAAGAGTTCTAGTTGATCTCAACCTCTAACTCCTTCCCTTTTCTTAACCCGTGTTCTCTTTGAGTTAGGAGTCCTTCTCCTCATCCAATATGCAACATTTTCGATTAGGATATCGCTTCTGTCAAGTTAGGTTTATCTCCTTCACATGCATCCAACATGATAAAGTCTATCTATATCTGTGCTCCACTAGGATGGACCTGGTTCATGTATGTGTTACTTTGTCAGTTTTCAAATTTAACCTTTACTTGGGATAACAAATTCCCCTTTTTCGATGATGACAAACTCTGTGCTTTTTGTACACTTAGGCCCTGCTAGAACTCAACTCAACATCAATGCAAAGTTAGAAATATTTTCTTTATCATCAAGGACCAGGTTCATTAAGTTATAAATATCACTATTTCAAAATACAAGTGGGATGCACAACCCTCGTTGGATGACAAGTGATCTATTTAAGGAAAACTCTTTAAATATTTTCTTACATAATTTAAATAAGGAAAATTTAATAATTTTAGTTGATTTCAAACCCCTATATGTTAGGAAAGTAACTTAAATTACAACTCTGCCCAATATAAAATATTTTTTAAAGGGTAAAAAAGGCGAAAGATATTTTGCTAAAGACCTTTGTGCTTTTAATATAGTATAGATAGATACTTTATCATTAGACAATTATCACAAACAACGATATTATGTAATATTATTTTTAATTGCATTAAATTCATTCTATGAAGTACAAAAAATGTTATTAGATCACATCCACTTAATACCTCTTTAAACGTGATGTCTTGGTATATTCCTTAATTCTTCTTACCCATTTGAAAAAATATGTCATAAAAAATAATTTAACATTGGGATTGATCGATCATATAATTTATTTATTGCCATTATAAATGTAAACATATTGAAAATATTTACTAAATATAATTTTAAATACCAGTCATTTTTTGGCTTGAGAAGTCAAGTTTTGATAAGAAAAGAACGTGTGCTAACTTATTAGTCCATCGAGTTCCACATAAACTATAAAGGAAAAGAAATTATACACATCAAAGATGAGATCTCATAATTTTTCGATCTCATTATAAATGATTATTTAACAATGATCTAGTTGCTCGTACTACTCCTCTCATCTTCTCTGAGTTAGGTACTAAAAACACAACGTTATATTTTAATTTTTTTTGTGTGTTTCTCAATCGTATTATAATGGTAGAAACGGGGGATTTTTTTTTAAAATTTTGTTTCTTTTATATGAGTAATTCACATAATTAAAAATCAAGTATAATTATATTGAGATATTTATCAGCTCTTTAACCTTTCAAAAATATTTTAATTTGGATGAGTTAATGATTAACTAATGATTATGATTTCAAGTAAACTATGACTTTACGACTTTAAAAACAACAACAACAACATACCCAGTAAAATCCCACTAGTAGGGTCTGGGGAGAGTAGAGTGTACGCAGACCTTACACCTATCCTGAAAGGGTATAGAGGTTGTTTCCAGGAGACTCTCGGCTCAACAGGAAAGGCAATAATATTGTAAAAAAATAAGCGAATGTGATGACTCGACCCATCGTCTCATGTGTTACCGCCCCGTTTTCCCCATTTATTTCTCCTTCATGTTTCATTATCGGTATTTGGTGAGTTAGAGTTGAATTGTTTTGGTTTTGGTAGAAATAAGACACTTAGTCTCTTTAAGGAAGACTTGTATTGGAAAAGTCAACCAGATGTTGACTATTGAGTTAGAGGGCTCGGATGTGATTTTCGGTGATTCGGTTAGCTTCGGGGGATGATTTGTGACTTAGAAGTGTGATCGGAATTGATTTTGGAGGTCCGATGTAGAATTAGGCTTGAATTGGTGAAGTTAGTATTTTGGTGAATTCCGGTTGGTAGGTGAGATTTTGATCCGGGGGCCAGAATGGAATTCCGAGAGTTGTAGTAGCTTCGTTAGGTGATTTGGGATGTGTGTGCAAAATTTCAGGTGATTCGGAGGTGATTTGGTCGGGTTGTTGATCGAATGTGAGTTTCGGAATAATTTGAAGAACTTAGGCTTGAAATTTATGAGAAATGAGGATTTTTGTGTTGTTGGATATGTTTTTAAGATTGGAACAAGTTTGAATAGGGCATTGGACCATGACTGTGCTTTTGGTTGAGGTCCCGGGGGCCTCGGGGTGAGTTCGGGTGGTTAAACGGAGAGTTTTTGGAGTTGTTGCATGTTTCATATTGCTGGTATCTAGTGTTTTCGCACCTGCGGCTATAGGACCGCAGGTGCGGTCTCGTAGAAGCGAGCTGGGTCTCGCAGGAGCGGAAAAATGGGTCCTTGTCAGAGTCCGCAGAAGCGAAAGTTAGGACCGCATAGGCGGTCCCGCTGATACGAAATGTGGGCCGCAGAAGCAGTAGGGGCCCTTAAGTGAAAGTCCGCAGAAGCAGACGTTAACCGCAGATGCGGAAGTCACAGAAGCGGAATTCTATACGCAGAAGCGGAATGCCTGGGCAGTTAAGTGAAATAGTCTTCTTCGCGAATTTTTGAAAGAACAACGTTTTGGACTTCGAACTTTGAGAACTTTGAGGCGATTTCGAAGAGGGTTTCGAGGGCTTTAATCATGTATGGATTCTTGGAATTAGAATACGATTTTATGTTGTAAAAACATGGATTTAGACTGAATAATCAAGGAATCAAAGGTCAAAAATGGTGGTTTAGGGCTTGAACTTAAGAGAGTTTAAAATAGGAATTTGAGGGGTCAAATGGACTCCGATTTTGGTAAATTTGAAATGTATGGACTCGTGGCGAGACGAGGAATCCGGTGATGTAAATTTTGTAATTTTTTGAGAAGTGGGCCCGGGGCTCGAGTTTTGCCAACTTCATGATTTTCGATGTTTTTCGAGTCTTTTCGATTGGGTTATATTCCCTTAGCCTATTGTAATGTATTCCTTATGGTTTTGATCAGATTTGACGTGCGGGGAGGTCGATTCGAGAGGAAAAGGCATAGCGAGCTAGACTTTGGGCCGGCTTGAGGTGAGTAATAGGTGTAAATGATGAACTGAGGGTTTGAAACCCCGGAATTTCACATCGTAACGCTATATTGAGGCAAGGCACGCGCTCTATAACGATTGCGGGGTTGTTTGTTATTGGGGATTGTGACTTGCTCCGTCCCGGTGTTGTTTTACTGTGTTTTTCTACTAAAACTTGTTGGAAATCATCGTTACTTGGATTTGACTGTTGTATTTGGGCTTCGTGTCGGCTATTTGCATATTGTTTAACCTCATTCCAAGGTTTTAAGTACTATTTTGCAAACTCAGTCCCTTTTTCTAGATTTGAAAACTCAAATGATATTTTGGGCTGTGAATTACTGATTTAAAAGTGCCCGAGGGGCTTATAGTGATTTCTGGATATATGGATGGCTCGGGCTACACGCCGCAGCAGTGTTATATGATATTGAGGACGAGGGCCTGATTGGTACCACGAGATGGCTTGATTGTTTGCGCTTGGTCTGTAAGATCCCCTCCGGAGTCTGTACACACACCCAGTAGCGTCGTCGATGATAAATATATGGTTGGCTCGGACTGCACGTCGCAATGGGTACCCGAGTGTACTGGCATATGCATTGCATTGCATTCATGCATTATTACTTACCTGTTTTACGTGTCATGGTTCTTTATGTACTATTATTTCATTGACTTTTTGGTTTTACTGTTAAAGGTTTGGTACTACCAACCATAGTTTGCCTTGTGTTTTTCAGTGATTTCTTATCTTCAGCCATTAGTTATGTTTATTACTCACTGAGTCGGAGTACTCACTTTACTCCCTGCACCTTGTGTGCAGATCTAGGTGCATCACAGGCTGAGGGAGGACCTGTTTAGCTGAGCAGCAGTATTCGGGAGCGTCAAGGTAGCTGCATGGTGTTCGCAACCTTGATCCTTCCCTCCTATCCCTATCTTTCCTTATTCTGTTTTTCTTAGACAGCATTGTTGTAGGATGACACTCTGTATTAGAGGCTCATGTTCGTGACACCGGATCTTGTTTGGGTTTATGTTTCCGTACTTTGTTAGACTTCCGTATATTACTCAGTATTTCTAGACTTTTGATAAAATGGCTTAGTAACTAATGTCTGTGTTTGAATACATGAATCATCAAATGTTGGGATTATTGTTGAAAGGTCGGGCTTGCCTAGCAATGTGTTGGGCGCCATCACGACCGCGGGGGGTTGGGTCGTGACAGCGAAAAGACATGTAACAATAAAAGATACCAGAAAGAAAATAACCACAACAAATAAGTAAAAGGACAATAACACAAAACTATGCAAAACAACAATGTGAATACAACAAAGACTGCTAACAAATCTAACGAAACTCTAACAGACTACCCGGTACAAAGAGGGAAGAACTCTCGACTATCCCCTAGCCTACCATCCTAATGCTAGACCTCCACATGTTCCTATCAAGAGCCATGTCCTCGGAAATCTGAAGTAGCGTCATGTCCTACCTGATCACCTCGTCCCAATACTTCCTAGGGCGCCCTCTGCCTCTTCTCGTACCTGCCAAAGTCAACCGCTCACACCTCCTAACCGGTGCATCTAGGCTTATTTATTTAAATCAAAAGTACAAAATCTTCCATAAACTATGGAAGTAAAGGAAAACAAAGTCATGTAATTAATGTTTCTATCGCATATAATTAATGTTTCCTTCCCTGCTATCATAATAGATAAAAAATACAAAATGTATTGGGGAAATATATGTGCATAAATGAATGGTGATAAAGCGTGACACGTGGAATTATCAAAAGGTCACAATTGGTCAAGGAATCACAGATTAGGTACGGGATAAAAGAGATGCGGGATCATAAAGGAGGTACGAGATAAGAGGCTCGGAAGCACCGCCTCTATTTAAACATGAATACACACGAGATACGGAAAGGATAAAGAACCTGGTCGAATAAGAGGATATAGATACAGCTTTTCAAGAAAAATAAATATCGGAGCCGTTAAGGAATATTTGTATTCAATGTAATGATTGTGTAACGTATCATTTAATGTCATTAAATATTCATAATAGCCTCATTATGGCTTAGATGTAACGTACAATTACAGAGATTCTCCAAGAGACCTATAAAAGGAGAGATATGTAGTTGATGGAAGGGGGAGACATTATTGAAATATACTTTGATTTGCAAGCTTTCTTATCTGAGTACTTGAAAATTCTTTTCTCTATTTATCTTTCGATTATCAGTAACCCGATTCTTCAATTTTCCAGATTTGACTAAAAATTCATTTTTTGGTTAAACAAATTGGTTCTGTTACCGGGAATCTGATAATCAACGTTATTTCTACTTGATTTTCTTGATTCACATCAATCATGTCGAACAACAACGACAATACCCCAGGACTTCCAGAAATTCAGACAAACCAACAACTTCAAGGAAGTTCTCCTCGAGATTCACCACAAGGTTCTCCACGAGGCTCCCCACGACGATCTCGTGAAGGCACTCCCAATGGGTCTCAGGCAAATGAACAGGATCAACACAACAATATCGAAGATATGAATGAGGCGTTGCAAAAAGTAATTGCGTCTCAAGTTAGCAAAGCTCTTCAAGCCTTTGTTAACCAGTTACCTATAGCCCCGCCAACACCAACTCCAAACAATAATACTCTAGAGAACCCCCATTCTGGACTAGTTAATTCAGGAAGTGGAGGAACTCCTAGTGAAATGCAAGAAGGAGGCCCAGGTAATCAAGCTAATTATGATTTACAAAATCTCATACCAACCTTGCAGAAACAGCTTAAGGAGCAAAATGAACGCATAGAACAAATACCTGGGGTGCCGCCCGTGATCAAAGGAGAAGACATAGACAAATATTCTTAACAACCATGGAAGCCAAGTGCCGCCCCCCTCTCAATTCCGAAGAAATTTAAAATGCCTAATATTCCAAAGTACGATGGAACATCAGACCCCCGAGATCACGTCACTGCATTCACCACAGGTGTCAAAGGGAATGACTTGACTAAGCAAGAAATCGAATCAGTCCTGGTCAAAAAATTTGGTGAAACACTCACCAAAGGAGCTTTAACCTGGTATTCTCTTTTACCTGAAAATTCTATAAATTCTTTTGCCGAGCTTGCAGATTTGTTTATTAAAGCACATTCGGGAGCTCAAAAAGTTGAAAAGAGGATGGAGGACATCTTCAAAATCAAGCAAGGGAATTCTGAGTTATTAGGAAATTTGTAGATAGATTTCAACGAGAACGAATGTTGCTACCACGAGTACCTGACAACTGGGCAGCCATAGCTTTTGCTAGTAATCTGAATGAGAAAAGTCCAGAAGCCACGAGGAGACTCAAAGAAAGCCTTCGGGAATTCCCAGCAACAACGTGGAATGACGTCTACAATAGGTATAGCACGAAGATGAGGATCGGGGAAGATATTATCTTGCGACCGAAAACAGATGAGAAAACAAGTTCAAGGCGTGCAGATAATTAAAGGAGATCCGGTAAAAATAGGTACGATTCGTATATGGGACACGTGGGTAAAGACTCAAGGTCAAAACAAGAAAGGTACGATCATAAGCCCAGACATAGAGAATCAGGCTCTTCATCAAGGTTCAGCAATGATNAAAGACTGCAGATTTCTACAAAGTGAAGTGGATCATTTGTTAAAGCAAGGATATCTCACTGAATTATTCAGTGAGAAAGGTAAACAAGCATATATGAAAAATAGACATGAGCCACCGAAACTACCCTCTACAAAACGGACAGTCAACGTTATAAGTGGAGGAGAAGAGATCAATGGTGTCTCGTATACTGCAGCCAATAAAATATACAAAATAACAATCACTCATGGAAAGTGGTTACGACATGTGTTGGAGGAGGAGAATATCACATTCAGCGATGCATATGCAGAAGGCCTCATGACTCCACATAATGACGCACTGGTAATATCATTACTCGTACATGATACTAATGTCAAACGTGTTCTGATTGATCCAGGTAGTTCATTAAATATTATCTTTATACGAGTGTTACGCGAAATGCAAGCTGAGGACAAGTTGGTTCCAAAAGCATATACTTTGTCAGGGTTTGATAATTCTAATGTCATAACCAGGGCGAAGCGATCCTTACTACCTTTTGCAGAAGGTGTTGTCAAAGATACTAAGTTCCAGGTGGTAGATTTGGAAATGGCTTATAACATAATTCTTGGGAGGCCATGGATCCATGATATGGATGTTGTACCGTCAACGTTGCATCAAGTTATTAAATTTCCCTCACCATGGGGAATTTGCCAGATCAGAGGTGATCAACAAACATCCACGAGTCTAAACTCCGTTGCAGATTCAACTGTTCAAAGCGAAGCCAAATAGCAATTACAGAATTCAGTTAAGGAGGGAGCAACTTCAACATTAGCTGAAGAAGGAAAAACAGACGTGGATTCAAGGCCTGACACTATTCAAGAACCAGAGGAAAACGAGAACATAAAAATGACGATTGAAGAGTTAGAGGCTGTGGTTTTATTTATACACTGGCCCGAGAGGAAAGTGTATATAGGAG